>ML791272.1:318730-330730 GCA_009831015.1 Picea engelmannii | reverse complement strand
TTCTTTTGTAATCTTTGTTTTTAGTCTCTTTGTAATATTTAGTAACTCTTGTAAAATCTATCTCCCTCAATATTTAGTTGACCCCTTGCCCAACCTTAGGCACTAGTCTTTAGTTGTCTTAGGAAATGACTTGATTTACATTTGAATTGTTGCACATTTCATTGCTGCTTCTGCATGTAGGCTAGATCTCCCCCAAACCTTTAACCAATTAAAACCAACTCCTAGAAATTAACTTCTTAACTTCATATAGTAACTAGGGTCTACCCCCCCCGGCTTTCCTAGGAGTAAGCCTAGACGAAAGAGGTTCAAGTCGAGGTGACAGTGGGATTTGAACCTAGGCATTGTGCCTCCAAGGACACACTAAGTGAGTTGGAATTAGCTCCCGTTTGCAAGTGTGTATAAGGACGACAACATATTTGGCGTCGTTTCCGGGGATAAGTCTTTTATCTTTTTTTTTTTATGTCTGGAGGAATCAACAACTAGTTGGGCACGTGCTCGCGTTACACGTGACCGTGTTATACAACTGCTACCACTATAACCTCTAGGTGTGCCCACGAGGCCCCATACGCGACACACATTGTAAGTCGGGGGGAATTGAACTCGAAACCTCATGGAAATTCATTTTCACGACACTTGCCAATTGAGCTGCCCCCCCGGGGGCATAAAAATTTGAAGGACATGGGGGTGGGCTTTGATCCACTTATGTGTGCACGGGTCACAATACCATTTAATATGGTATCTATGGGTGCAACCACACGTTCAACCACTACCTCAAGGTGTCCCCATGGCTCCATGTAAAGCCCTCACGAGAATTGAACCTTACCCAACAGTGAAAAACTCCTTGCTTTCCACCATTGGATCCAACCCCTTTGGGCGATAAGTCTTTTATCTTTGGTCTAAAGGACTTAAGTAATTTTTTTTGTTTTTAAGAACTAAGTAATAAACTTTAGTCCCTAAAATGTTTAACTTGAATTGGTTGTTTTTATTTACGTTCTCTTCAAGTGACGACTCCATTGAACAAATCTGTCAAGTATACTACTAGGAGCACTTCAAAAGGAGTTATTTATTCTTTTCCTGAACTTGAAAAGGTTTATAGGAGGAGGCTAAATCGCCTTGGCCCTAGAAGGCTACTTTAAAGTCTTGGAGAAGAAGCACTCATTGATATCCAATTCTTGTTCCAAGCTAATAATAATCAATCAACTGTTAATACTCGCACTAATAATCTTAACGTATTCATGAGTGACTTTTTGAGACCATTGATCTTTGCAGCTATCCAAGGAGCTCCTCACAAAATTCCAAATAAAGCTATTGAGAAGCGTCCTTGCTTTCAAGGGAACAATGCTATCATTGCACATTCACACATCCTCAACTTTAATCTATGTGTTTTGAAGTAATGTAGGGGTCATGATGAAGAGGATGTTAAGATGACTTTATTTGTGTATTCTTTAGAAGGAGATGTTGCATAATGGTTTATTGAATTTGATATCGACAAATTCAACACCCTAGATGAGATATTGACAGAATTTAAGAAAATATGGGGTGACCAAAAAGAAAACAACTTCCTTCTAGTTGCCCTTACTTCTAGTCATAAGAAAGAAAATGAGACAATGGAAGAATTTAACACTAAGTTTAATAACTTAGTAAAGAGTCTACCTAATGAAATATTGCCTTCAGATACTGCAATATTGATATCTTATATGGAATCCTTTGAGGGGGAGATGATATATTCATTAAGGGATAAGGATCCTTAGAATCTTAAGCTAGCACAAACTTTAGTTGTGAGGATTGATAAGAATATGCAAGATGCTAGGAAGTCCAACATTCCTGGTTTTACTAGAGGTTCTTCTTCAAAGAGTAATGAGGATAAGATTAAGAAAGTAGAGGGTCAAGAGTCTTCTAGTGATGGAATTAATGAATTGACCCAACTAATTAAGCAAATGGAAATTAACCATGCCAATCAGATAAATTCTTTGCAAAATAGATTCATCACTATGGAGAGATCTAGAAATAATAGACCTCATCACAAGACAAATGACAAATGGCCAAAGAGACCTCCTCCATATGATCAAAGGCCACATAATACTTTTGAGTCCACCAACTTGGTAGATCATCAAGCCATACCTTATTGTAGCCCTTGTGGTGAATTTCATGAGGAAATAACTTGTCCAATTTTTCTTGAGGGTTGTTATGATGATGATTATGGAAATCAAGGAAATGAACAAGTTAACATGTGTGGTAGGAAGTACAATGTTGGAATGAATGATTGGATGGAATTTTCTGAACAAGAGAGTAGTGTAAGCTACATGAATAACGTTGTTGATATGGAAACAAAAAAATTTGGGCCTAAGCCCACACCCCAACAAATTTCAGAAACAACTAAGTATAGAGGCATTACCTACCAAAGGAATGGAAATAGAAATCAAGATAAAAGTCAAGCTAATGTTCTCAAGGTAGCTCCAAGTCCTCCTAAGTCAAATGTGTATGTTAACTCAGATTTAAATATTGACTTAGGTGGTTGGTTAAGTAATGCAAAGATGTTGGTTCCAGTTTCATAAATCATGAAGATCCCTTCTCAAAGAGAGAAATTACTTAAAGCCATAGAAGATCCTCCTCAGAGTTTTCTTGATACACAACCAACAGTGGCCTACCAAGACACACCAACTATTTTGCAGAATTGGGATAGGGGGAATGAGAAGAATTGACCTTTCTATCTTTCTTTGCTTGTAAATGACAAAGTGTTACATAATTGCATGCTAGACTCAGGGGCTAGTTCAAATGTTATGACTAAGAAGGTAACAAAGAAATTAAACTTAAGGATATCTAGACCTTACCATAACATTTGTGCCATGGACAGTAAAGTAATCAAAGTGCATGGATTGATTAAAGGTTTACAAGTACACTTAGAAGTTTTTCCAAACATCATGTTTGAAATGGATATTGTTGTGATTGATGTTCCTGATGCTTGGGTAATGTATCTTTCTAGAAAAGCAGCTGCAAATTTGGGTGGTAATTTACAAATGGATTTAACTTATGTTACCATCCCTACCCCAGATGGAAATACTTTTAAGTTGAATAGATATCTGGAAAGGAGGTATCATGTTGAAGATCCCAAGAATCCTAAGAATGAATTAAAGTATATATAGGATGATCTTGGTAATTATGCTATTTTTTCTAACTCTATTGTGCCTTTAGAGGAAAAAATTAAAGATGATAGAGTTGATAAAGTTTGGTATATAAATTTTGATGGTGCTTTTTCTAGATCAAGAAAAGGTGTTGGAATAGTCATTCAAGCTCCAAATGGTCGAATATTTAAGTTTGCTTATAGATTGGAGTTTGATGCAATTAATAATGTGGTTGAGTATGAGGCCTCATTGCTTGGTTTGGAGGTTTGCAAAGATATGGGTGTCAAATGTTTGAATATCAAGGGGGACTCAGATTTGGTCATACAACAACTCAAGAATAAATTTGCTTACAAGTCAGAAAGATTAAATAAATATAGGAATGCAATTTGGGACTCCATTTGTGATCTTGATGCTTTGAATCTTATTGCTATTCCTAGGGAACAAAATTATAAGGCTGATGAACTTGCAGTAGTTTCTTCCACACTTCAATTTTCAAATGATTTTATTAAGGAAAATATTTCAGTGGAAGTAATCTTTAGACCTTTTGTTCCAGATAACATGAATCATTGGAAATTTTTTGATGATGATAAATAGGTTATTAAATTCTTGAATCACATGCATGAGTTTTTTGATTTTGATGTCAATGAAAAAGAGGAGGGTTGTAAGTATATAGAAGATGACAATAAGGCCAAACCAGTTCCTAGGTGCCTTATTGCCCAAGAGAAAATTTTTGATAGACAAGCTGGTCACAAACGAAAAGAAGAGTCTAAGGAAAAACCATGTGACCACTTGGAGGTAAACATAGGAAGTGAAAAAGATCCTAGGATGGTGAAGGTAGGTAAAACTACCCATATAGAAGAAATAAATGAAATTTTCAAATTATTAAATGAATATAGGGATATTTTGGCTTTCAGTTATGATGAACTCAAGGTCTATAGGGAGGATGTGATTCAACATGTGATTCCTTTGAAGGAAGAAACTAATCCCTTTAGACAAAAATTGAGGCAGATTAACCCCAAGTTAGCTCCTTTGGTCCAACAGGAGTTACATAAAATGTTAGAAGTAGGAATGATATCCCAAACAAGACATTCTTCTTGGTGTTCAAATTTGGTTGTTGCTAGGAAGAAGAATGGAAATATTAGGCTATGTATTGATTTCATAAACTTAAATATTGCATGCACAAAGGACAATTATCCCCTTCCCAAGATGGAAACTTTGCTACAAAGGGTAACGGGATCAAGAATGATTTCCATGCTTGGTGGCTTTTAAGGATATAACCAAATAAAACATAAGGAGGAAGATAGGCATACGACTACTTTTACTACTCCATGGGGTACCTTTGAATATTTAAGAATTCCATTTGGTTTATCAAATGCTGGAACTACTTTTCAGAGAGCTATGGATTATGCCTTTAGAGGGTTAATTGGAAAATTAATAGAGATATGTCAGGCTGACTTGACATTTTTTTCTAAGGATGGAAAAAGTCATATTGGTCACCTTAAACAAGTTTTTGAAAGATGTAGAGAGTTTGGAATTTCTCTAAATCCTGCTAAGTCAGTCTTTGGGGTAACAAAAGGAAAACTCTTGGGCCACACAATTTCAAAAGATGGGGTCAAATTAGACCCAGAGAGAGTTGAAGCAGTTGGAAAGGTACCCTTTTCTGTTTCAAAGAAAGCTCTCCAATCCTTCTTGGGCCAGACCCATTTTGTTCATAGGTTCATTCCTAATTATGCTGAAATTGTGAAACATATATATAAGTTGCTTAAGAAGGATGTTAAGTTTGAATGGAATGATGAAAGTAAGAGGGAATTTCAAGATATTAAAACTGCCATATCTAAAGCTCCCATCCTTATTAATCCAGATTATACCAAGGACTTTCAAATTTTCTCTTTTGCTTCTGAAGATACTATTGCTGGTGTATTACTTCAGAAAAATGATCAAGGCCATGATCAACCCATTGCATATATTAGTCGGGCCTTGCAAAATGCAGAATTAAAGTATCCTATGTTTTAAAAAGAAGCATATGCCTCGGTGAAGTCACTTAAACACTTTAGGGTCTTCATTGGATATTCCAAGGTGATTGGTTGTGTGCCTAATTCAACAGTTAAGGATGTTTTATCTCAGTTAGAAGGATTAGGCTCAAGGGGTAGATGGATTGCTAAAATACAAGAGTATGATTTGGAAATCAAATCCACAAAATTGATTAATAGTCAAGGTTTAGCCAAAATGTTGACTGAAGGGAATGAAAAGGCCTTGGGTATGATTTTCCATAACGATAATCAAGAGTTCCCCCCTAATTTATTAAAGCTTGAGCAAGTAGAGTGGTATGCAGACATTATCTTTTATCTTAAGAATCTTACTTGTCCAAGTCATCTAGTGGGTCACAAGAAAAGGGCTTTAAGGTTGAAATCTTCTAAGTATGTCCTCACTAGAGATGGATTAGGGTGGAAAATTCCTGATGGATTTATCCTTAGATGTGTGGATGATGTTGAATCAAATAAACTAGTGGATGAACTCCATGGTGGATTTTGTGGTGGACATTTTGCTGTTAAAACTACTACACACAAGATCCTTAGAGCTGAATATTATTGGCCCACAATATTTTGAGATGTACATCAGTTTGTTAGAAAATGTGAGCCTTGTGATATTTTCACAGGAAAGCAAAAGTTACCAACGCTTCCCTTGCAACCAGTTGTGGTTGAAGCACCTTTTCAGTAGTGGAGTTTGGACTTCATTGGAAAGTTCAAGGATAATTCAAGTAATGGGTATTCATGGGTTATTACAACTACATATTACTTTACCAAGTGGTTTGAAGCCATTCCCACCAAGTAAGAAATTGAAAACGTTGTGATGGATTTCCTTGAAAATATAATTAGTACTAGATTTGGGGTGCCTTAAAAAATAGTGACAGATAATGTTAAAGCTTTTGTTCAGCTAAAATGTCTTCATTTTGTTTTAAGTATGGTATTATCTTGTCACATGCATCGGATTACTATCCCCAAGGAAATGGTCAAGCAGAATCAAGTAATAAAAATTTAATGACCATAGTTAAGAAAATAGTTGGAGAAAACAAAAGGTCTTGGGATAGTAAGATTAAGCATGCATTATGGGTTGACATGATTACTAAGAAAACAACAACAGGGAAAAATCCTTTTGATTTAGTGTATGGTTTGGAGGCTAGGTTGTTAGTGCACCTTAGACTTCCTACTTATGGACCAGTTGATGATTTTTCCACATAACATGATGCAGTTCATAACAGGGTCAATAGAATTATAGAGTTAGATGAAAACGAAAGAAGGGATTATGATCATAATTGCAGAAATCAGAGTAAAGTTAAGAAAGATTTTGATAAGTCAGCTAGGCAGAGGGACTTCATTTTTGGGGATTCAATTTTGTTGTGGGATAAAGGCAGAGAGAAACCAAGAAAACATGCCAAGTTTGACAGTTTGTGGTTGGGTCGATATGTGATCCGAGAAATAGCAGGGCCTAATTCTTTTCATCTCAGCCATTTGGATGGTGAGCCCATTAACATTTCGAGGAATGGGCAAAATCTCAAGCTTTTCTTCACATGATGGGCAACTTGGTGTCCAAAGTGACACCCTTTTCCTTGTATTTCAGTTTTGTATTATTTCATTCATTGTGTTATTATGTACTTGTATGCTTTTGTTGTATAATAGTTTCATTTTGTAATTATAGATGTTGTACAATGACTATTTTCTTTATGTAATTGTTGTTTATAGAATTTCATTGGTAATATATATGTATATTTATGTTGGGTATTGGTGAACACTTTGTTTTGTTGGTGCTGGATTATCGTATGCTCTCCTTCTCAAAGTGAAGATCAAACACATGCCCCCATGTGGAGCCATATGTTGACCACATAATCAAATAGGGGGTCAACTCCATGTACCATGAAGATATGCATCATTAGATGCTACCAAGTCAGAGACTTATTGATTCTACAAGGCAGTTTTGGCCTTCAACACATATTTTTGTAATGGAATTTCCGCTCCCTACGTGGGATAATAATGTAATAGGTCTACATGGATCATAGGTAGGTCAATTACCTTAGGGATTCATCATTAGAGGAGTCCATTTCAATGAGTGTTTTTTTTCCTTAGGTTATTAATTTGGCCCAACCAACCTTATTAATTTCCCCTGAGTTTTTCACTCCCACAATAATTCCTCCAAAGTGGTGAAAGATGTTCTAATGGTTTTGTCCTCCAGTATCTAGTGTCTAGGAATGTTGTAAATGACCATGTAAGACATCTCTCAAAGTTTTTTAGAATTTCGTCGAGTCTAGATATGTTTTTTTTAAATTTATTACAATTGCCTAAGTTGGGCAATTTTAATTAAAATTTGATAAAAAATGTAAAAACTAGGTCCTTGGGTTTTTCTAGGGGTATTTGTGCTCAAAAGAAATGGAATGAGACCCCCTACACCCTTGGACCAAGTTTAAGCTCAATTGGACAAGTTTTGCTAGGTGTTTGTCCATGAGGAGTCTTAGTTAGTAAAAAACAACAATTTAATTGCTAGTCATGACATAGTCAAAATGCCATTTAAAAAAACATTGAGCTAAATGGTTAGAGTAAAGTTGGGAGATGATGCCTAAACCTTAGCCTATCCTATCCTAACCCATTTCCTAACATTTTACACCCCATCAACATTACACTCACTTCATTCCACTTGCTCCCCTAGGAAAGTTGCGCCTCCCTCCTTGAGCAAACTTTAGAAAATAGAAAATTGAGTGGAGTGGGGCCCACTCTCCATTAGTGCGCCCTCATAGGACATCCACCTCACCCATTGAATAAGCCTTTCCCCCTCCACCTCATTCCATCTCTTTAATCCTCAACTCAAACCCTAGAGTTGTGCCCCCCTCCTTGAGATGCTCACTCATGCTTGGGTTTTGAAACTTGGTTTTCATCCAAGAGGGGTAACTTTTCCTTTCCAAGTATAAATGAGTGCTCTCTCTCCATCATTTGTCACTAATTCTTGTGCTATTGTTACTCTACCCAATTTTCTCCTCACTCTCCTCATCTCTCCCATCTTGCTCTCATCAATTTTCTTGCTCTCACTTTTGGAGAGGAACTTATAGAAAGTACTTTCTACCACTTCCTACTTGCTAATAGAAAGCTTTGGAGGACTAATGGTGTGTCAAAGAGTATTCTTGGTGCATCTATGATTTGAGGTGACATTGTTTGTTTTTTACCTGTGTATGCATTCTTTATATATAGAGTAGATTTCCCAAGCAAAGTATTTTGCTTGGGTATATTTCCAATAGTGTTGTTGTGAATCTAAGTGAGTATAGTATTAGATTTGCAAAGTATTTTGTTTCTTCTAATCTACTTACTCACCATTGCTCTTGTCTTGTAGTTGCTTCACAAGTATTTGCAGGTTATCTCAAGGGGTTGCAAGGCTTGTTTTGAGTTGGAAACTTGCCTTCATAACCCATCTTGAGCCTCTTTAGATTCTATATGTTATTTTTGTTCATTTCATTTCAGATTTTTGGGCTATATAACACTTAGAATAGGTCACCAAAATATTTTATATTGCTGAAATTTTTATGCAGAAAATTTCTGTTTAAAAATAAAAATATTCTTTGACTTTGTTTGTGTTTTGTATCATTTCCAACAAGCTTTTGCATATTCTCTCCAGTACAAGGGGAGGTGCTGCCCAATTTGGGCCACAAAACACTCAAGAAGAGCCTCCTATTGTTGGGTAACAATACCCTCTTCCTCCTCTTCATTTTCTAGCATTGTAAGCAAGCCCAAGGGAGTCCCTAAGAGGATTGCATTTATCATATTGTAATTTTCTGTGTTTTAATTAGTTAGCTTGTGCCTACATCTTGGCGTTAGCTTGGTTTAACCAACCCCCAAAATTGTAAGGCTAGGTTAGTCATTTAATTTCTGCAATATTTCATTCATTTGCTTGCCCCACTTGTCATTAGGACAAGGTTGAGTGGCTAGTTTTATTTCAGTTTTTCTTTCAAGTTCTTTCAACTCTCTTTGGCACAAAATATGAATGCTTGCCGCCACCTAGTGCCATTGTATGTGGTTCTATTAGTTTAGTTTTTCTTTTTCAAGCATTTAATCTTAAATTGTTTTCCAGACCTTGGAGTGTGCTTGGCCTAGCCAACACCCAAAATCATAAGGCTAGTTTTAATGGTTTTACTTCCCATGCGTTGATGGTTAAAATGATCTAGAAGTAGAAGTAAGAATCATAATACTAGATTAGGCCCATGGAGGCACAATGATCTCATGGTACTATCTTAATCTTATTTTCATTGCAAGCTCTGAATTAGTTCAAGTACTTGCTTTCATCTCTTTATCTTTACACAAGTACATTTTCCTTTCTTGCAATATCATGGGAATGACATAATTCTAAATGGTTTAAGGAAAACTTATCTTTCATTTTGCAAGTTTTATGTTCAAGTACTTTCATGTTACTTCAAGTTTTATATTTTGATTGAGTACTTTCCTTTACTTGCAAGCAATCACATTTCTTGTTCAAGCACCTAACACTTTGGCAAGAAACATCTTACTCAACACTTAAACTAACTTAATTTATCTTAGTTTCATAGGCCTAAAAATTAATTAGACTTAATAGGGCACTCACCACTGACCCACATTTGCCATTTAAACGAGGATTAAAAGGAAGCAACAGAAGGTGATAGGTTGGGGACACTCTCATGACGCTCAACGTCCTTTTTGGGAGTACTTCTTTCCTTTGGTTGACCTATGGATCTAGGGTGGGGCCTTGTTTGCCTCACTTCTCGATCACCCAACAACTACTTGATACAAGCGAGGGGAGTATTGAGGTTGTCACTTAGTTGGGATTCACTCTATTAGCGATTAAAATGCAATAGTATTTTGATGATTGTTTTCATCACTCTTCACTTGATATATCGTTTTCTTCAGTCTCTTGGCTAGTGTCTTTTGATTCAGGTTTTTTATCAAAGCTCCCGTTGATCGTTTTCTCCTTAGATTGTCTTCTGACCTGCATTTCAAAAACAATGATAGTATTGCCTAAGTCCTAATTTTATACTACATTAATTTTTCATTGTTATTTTTATTAAAATAAAATAACAAATGGTGAGAATGCCAAAAATCTACATATCAAGTGCATTTAGCCATTTAGCCAAAGTTCTAGTCCATATGTCACAACATAAATCCATACAAAGCTACATGAAAACTACATACCTAATTCTCATGCTAAGACTAAGGTCAAAATCACATCCTAAGTCATCACATTACATGTACTCTAGTCTATCAACCAAGTCATAAACCAAGCAAAATTTTCAAGCCATGATTCAAGCGATAATCATCTATCCTTAGCCTAGCGCACCAAGTCTTTAGTCATGCCACGAGTCAGGCCACAAACCATGAAATGTATCATTACCTTCTAGCTATATTTTTGAGCTAGTGTCGCTGTAAAATTGTTCCACATGGCAAGAACGAGTACTAAGTCACGAGGAAGAGAAATCTATTGTATATAAGGCATCGAGAGTTTTTCTGCTGCAGAAAAACTCGCCAAGCAGACAGAAAAGCTGTGGTTGCCAAGTCACAAATTTTCAAGAGGTTTTCAACCCTACTTTAAGTATACATTCAATATGGTTGAGGGTTTATAAGGAGTACCAAATATTCACGCTTGATTGCCATTATCTATGGAGAAAATGAGCAGGGCATATAGTTTTGTATAAAGATTGTACAGGGATTGATTGAGGTAACCAGTGATATGATAGCATTTTTCTGTCAAAAGCATGTTTCTTGCTGGGATTATAAAGATGATTACTAGTCTGACATGAATTTGCCTGGATGTAAAATAAAGGCTGAAGATCAGCATCAGCGGGTTATAGAAATATCAGATGTGAAGGAGAGACCAGTAGCTGTGGTTTTTTCTTCGGAGATGAAAGCAGCCATACATCTTAGCGCTTCTAGGAAAACATGTAATCAACAGCAAAGGCTCCATCGTTACTTGCGGCTCTCTCTTCTCCAGTTTCGTTTACAAACTCATGGACCTTATGCACATAAAATATAACTTGTATCACCAAACCTGGGGTTTTGTCTTGGTACTAAAAACCCTCTGTCAATTAGTGCGCATAAAGGTGGAAGAACTATTCAGAGACAGGAATCAGAAGGGCTCGTGATTGTCACCATCTTATCTGCATTTATGCTTGCTGAAAGTCGAGAAACATATACTACCATGGATGATGTACTAAGATACTTGGTTGAAGCAACAGCGAATGTATGCAATATGCATATGGATTGTGCAATTACTCTTCATCCTTAGTAAAATCGATCAAGTTTTTCCTTTTGTGCCTGAGTTTCTATGTTGAAACATTATTAGAATGTTTATATGCACTACGCAGGAGTGATCCTCCTTTCATTTCTCCGACAACTCTTTTGCGATAAGGGTTATCTTCATTTTTAACTTTTTTTGTTACACATTTCAATGATCCAAGGATAGCCTATGCAGATCTAAGAAACGTTCTTCTGTAGTCCATATTTTTACCACTACAGTATTAAGAGTACATGGTTGCGCTTAAAAAGAATGTAGTAGCTGTGGAATAAATATGTAATGCATTGCAGAGCTATTGCAAATTCTGTGTCCTACAGGTTTTCATCAGTTTCAGCTGTTACAAGAAGGCTTAAAAGAAGTGTGAGAGGTTTTGGAGGAAGCCAAACGCATGAAGAAAATGGGCCAGCTGGTTTGATCTCCAAAAGACATATGCTGAGTCAGGTTCACATATAAGGAAATCCCGTGCAAAAGTTGCCTTTGCTTTACTGATCTTTTGATCTTGGGAACCTGGAGTTGTCCTTTTTTGTTGAGGTGACCCTAGCCTGGAAAGAAATAGTGTGCCAAATGGAAACACCGTTAT
>ML791272.1:303386-313763 GCA_009831015.1 Picea engelmannii | reverse complement strand
ATTGCCATTATCTATGGAGAAAATGAGCAGGGCATATAGTTTTGTTTAAAGATTGTACAGGGATTGATTGAGGTAACCAGTGATATGATAGCATTTTTCTGTCAAAAGCATGTTTCTTGCTGGGATTATAAAGATGATTACTAGTCTGACATGAATTTGCCTGGATGTAAAATAAAGGCTGAAGATCAACATCAACGGGTTATAGAAATATCAGATGTGAAGGAGAGACCAGTAGCTGTGATTTTTTCTCCGGAGATGAAAGCATCCATACATCTTAGCGCTTCTAGGAAAACATGTAATCAACAACAAAGGCTCCATTGTTACTCGCGCCTCTCTCTTCTCCAGTTTCGTTTACAAGCTCATGGACCTTATGCACATAAAATATAACTTGTATCACCAAACCTGGGGTTTTGTCTTGGTACTAAAAACCCTCTGTCAATTAGTGCGCATAAAGGTGGAAGAACTATTCAGAGACAGGAATCAGAAGGGCTCGTGATTGTCACCATCTTATCTGCATTTATGCTTGCTGAAAGTCGAGAAACATATACTACCATGGATGATGTACTAAGAGACTTGGTTGAAGCAACAACGAATGTATGCAATATGCATATGGATTGTGCAATTACTCTTGATCCTTAGTAAAATCGATCAAGTTTTTCCTTTTGTACCTGAGTTTCTATGTTGAAACATTGGTAGAATGTTTAGATGCAGTACGCAGGAGTGATCCTCCTTTCATTTCTCTGACAACTATTTTGCAATAAGGGTTCTCTTCATTTGTAACTTTTTTTGTTACACATTTCAATGATCCAAGGATAGCCTATGCAGATCTAAGAAACCTTCTTCTGTAGTCCATATTTTTACTACTACAATATTAAGAGTACATGGTTGCGCTTGGAAAGAATGTAGTAGCTGTGGAATAAATATGTTATGCATTGCAGAGCTATTGTAAATTCTATGTCCTACAGGTTTTTTGTCAGTTTCAGCTGTTACAAGAAGGCCTAAAAGAAGTGTGAGAGGTTTTGGAGGAAGCCAAACACATGAAGAAAATAGGCCAGCTGGTTTGATCTCCAAAAGACATATGTTGAGTTCAGGTTCACATATAAGGAAATCCCGTGCAAAAGTTGACTTTGCTTTACTTATCTTTTGATCTTGGGAACCTAGAGTTGTCCTTCTTTGTTGAGGTGACCCTAGCCTGGAAAGAAATAGTGTGCCAAATGGAAACACCATTATTTTAAAAGGTCTTGAAGCAAGCTCATGTTTAGGCAGAGTCCTTACAAGTCTAAGTGACTTGTACCCCAGTCATGCTTGCAAAGAGTATTTGGAATCATTTTCACTTTTCAACTTTTATCCTAACAAAATTCCTCAATTGGAAGAGCTTTCACAGGTTTTGCAACATTATACTGGATGGCAAATAAGACTTGTTGCACTCACGTCAATTTTTGAATGGACTAACTTGGCCATGTGCCAATGCTAGTACAGCTTGAGTTCGTTGATCTTTCTTAGATTATTGGCTTGGCATCATTAGGAGCATCAGATAAATAAATTTTGCATCTTACTAAGCTATACTGGTCTATAGTTGAGTTTGGAACAATTGAAGAAAATAATGAAGTTAAGGCATTTGGAGCTGGCATACTGTCAGGCTTTTGTGAGCTTCAACACATGAAGTCTGGCAAACCAACATTTCGGAACCTTGATCCATTTGCTCAGCTACCGAAGATGAGTTACAAGGATGGATTTCAAAAGATGTATTTCTTATGTCAAAGCTTCTCAGGCACTGCAGAAAAATTTCGCTCTGCAAGAACTATTCAGTCTGGCAATTAACAAATAGAACTCTGTAAAAACTTGCATGTATTAATGGGTTCCAAATTCTATTGGATCCACCTCACCTTGTGCACAAAGTATCATTAGCACCTATCGGCATTAGAGTAAGCTAGCAGGCATGACTTGCTTTTGCACCTGGGCATGCTATTTCAATTTTCCACAAACTCTTGTGCATAGGTGCTAAACACATTCACTCTAAAAATTAAGGATGCGTGCATCTACATAGTGGCTGGTAAAATTCAAGTGGATTTGCCTAGTAGAACAGTATGCAAATTTGCATAATTCATTTAGAATGTTTCTGTACAAATTGTGTGAAATCTCTGGCAGTGGCTCAAGAATGACAGGTTGCACATACTGGTTATGACTGAGAGTATACTTGGTGGAAATACACTCACAAAAATACTAGTTGTGACATAACCATTTTCCATTTATATTGCTCGAAGGCAATCATTGAAAGCCAGTCTGCACCACAAATCAAGTTTCTGCAGTATATTGCGCTGCAAACTGGGGGATTTTCTTGCAGGTGGCAGATTTGGTCAACATTGACCTTATATTAAGCTTTTGAAGCATGACTCATAGTCCAGATGGTGGATAGAACTCAAGGAAAATTCCTACATCCTCCAACATGCAGAGCAACTGTCGAAGACCTTAGATTTTGGATAAGGATTTGACTTCTTTAATATAGGATCTGATACTATTGTTCTGTAATTGGTTTGATTTTATGCGATTTTTAGTTCTTCAATCCTCTTTTATAGGATCTCAGTTATTTATGTAAAGGCTATAAAAACCCTTTGTTTTCTAAGTAGAAGGGGGGAGGATTCGGTCTTGAGGACCGAGGGGTTCGATTTTGGATACATAAAATACTTATTGTAAACAGACTTTTGAGTATGATAATACAAATCACAGTTTTCTCTCTCTATCGATGTCAGATTCTCACCTTTCCTTCTGTACTCTTATTCAAGTTGTTTTAGCTGCAAATGTCTGTCATCTCATTAGTTAGCTCATAACTTGATTAATAGTTTTTTATCATTGTTTATTAAACCCTACATTTGTATTTGGTTTATAAGCATTGTTTTCTCACCCACTCAAAAGCTATCATCTGATTATTGATCCTTGAGAGCACTGGTTCATTTGATTCTCTTTTTGACTGTCTAAATACCATCTGTAATTGAGTTATCCCATTGATCSACACATACAARAATACAAAAACAAGTTTACCTTAAGTTACCAAGCATCTTTGACCTACAACCTCAAAGAGTTTCTTGGAGCGATAACAAATTGGYGYYGTWKCCGRGGAAAGGAGATTGAMGCTCAGCTTCCCTGGGAGAKGACATAGATCCATCTTTGATGATAGACAAAGCCTGGACATCATTCSGTGGTAATCMTCTATSTGGCGACTCCATGAAGGACGRATCTGTTGGYGACCCCACTGGTATGAAATGAACCAGAYCTTAGSAAAGAGGTATGCGTTCTGTGATTTTTCAAGAATTATTGGTTTCCCTATTCCAGTGCCTAGTAGAGATGAATGGGAAAATARCCTTCCCAGATTTCGAGGAGAAGAGTGGGAAGTACCAGMTGAACATTTGCTGGACTTTCATGATTACATGCATYGGTTGCAAGTTGTGCATGAGGATGTTTAGATCCGKCTCTTCTRKTTCTCATTAGAAGGATTTGCTCGTGACTGGTATCGGTCTCTTCCAAATGCAAGTGTTAGTTCTTTGACAAGTTTTCATACAACCTTCAATTCCTTTTGTAAAGATCATTTTCCAGTTGAATACCTTTCTGAAGGATGTTGTGAAGAGTTTTCTTCGTTTTATAAAGTTTTTTCTTGTCACAAAGATCAAGTTTGTGATAAAGCTTTTATTATTCAAGAAGACATTTACCATGTAGGTCAAGAGGTGTTGAAGGATAATAGTGACATGGAAACATCTGACATCATATCAGATGTGTCTGTTGTTTTAAATATTGATCAAAATCAACATGTCTCTTTTGGATGTATTGATGTCAAAGAACCAATGCATGTATCAATAGGAAAAAGCAATGAATCCGAGTCAGCAGGAGAAAGTAATAGATCAACATGTTTCAGATCTATGGCAAATACTATGAGCAGCCCTCAGCTTTCTGGCTTGCAGACAAAGAAAGATTGCAGCATATACGAAGAGGAGCAGAAAAGTTCAGATCAACAGTCCATATTCAACATTGAAGGCGTCCAACATCACTTCCATTTTCAGTTGAACCAACAGTTCAAAGAGGTATTCTTTTATGGTTTTAATGATCCTATCTCAAACTATTTGGAATCCATGAACAACATATATGTTAAGGTATTTTGGTCAGATGAAAATTGGCTTTGTCATCAGCTCAAACTACTTTTCTATTGGCTATGCATTCCATCATTTTTCGGGTCAAAATCAAGAACAAGTTCAGTAAATCAATTTTCGAGATGGTTGCATTGGAAATTCGATTTTACTTGATAAATCTATCTCTACTGGTTAGTGTAGGGGTAGACAGAAGAATAAGCTCTTCATATGAGCACTTAGATTGTTTTCAGTTATTGGTTGAATAAGCAGAACAAGCTACAGGTTTGCATGAGATCAGTTGTACAGGCCAGATGACTACATAGCCCAACGGTAAAGGCGACTGGAACTACTAGGTTCTTGGAGCCTCGCAGGGAGGTCTCCATCCCAGTTGGAGCTAGTTGTTAGCTATCAAAATGCACTGGTATTTTGATGATTGTTTTCATCAGTCTTCACTTGATATATTGTTTTCTTCAGTCTCTTGGCCAGTGCCTTTTGACTCAGGTTTTTCATCAAAGCTCCCGTTGATCGTTTTCTCCTTAGATTGTTTTCTGACCTGCATTTCAAAAACATCGATAGTATTTCCTAAGTCCTAGTTTTATGCTACATTAATTTTTCATTGTGATTTTTATTAAAATAAAATGACAAATGGTGAGAAAGCCAAAAATCTACATATCAAGTGCATTTAGCCAAAGTTCTGGTCCATATGTCACAACATAAATCCATACAAAGCTACATGAAAACTACATGAAAACTACATACCTAATTCTCATGCTAAGACTAAGGTCAAAGCGATATCCTAAGTCATCACATTACATGTACTTTAGTCTATCAACCAAGTCATAAACTAAGCCAAATTTTCAAGCCATGATTCAAGCGATAATCATCTATCCTTAGCCTAGCGCACCAAGTATTTAGTCATGCCACGAGTCAGGCCACAATCCATGAAATGTATCATTACCTTCTAGCTATATTTTCGAGCTAGTGTTGCTATAAAATTGTTCCACATGGAAAGAACGAGTGCTAAGTCACGAGGAAGAGAAATCTATTGTATATAAGGCACTGAGAGTTTTTCTGCTGCAGAAAAACGCACCAAGCAGACATAAAAGATGTGGTTGCCAAGTCACAATTTTTCAAGAGGTTTTCAACCCTACTTTAAGTATACATTCAAAATGGTTGAGGGTTTATAAGGAGTCCCAAATATTCATGCTTGATTGCCATTATCTATGGAGAAAATGAGCAGGGCATATAGTTTTGTTTAAAGATTGTACAGGGATTGATTGAGGTAACCAGTGATATGATAGCATTTTTCTGTCAAAAGCATGTTTCTTGCTGGGATTATAAAGATGATTACTACTCTGACATGAATTTGCCTGGATGTAAAATAAAGGCTGAAGATCAGCATCAACGGGTTATAGAAATATCAGATGTGTAGGAGAGACCAGTAGCTGTGATTTTTTCTTCGGAGATGAAAGCAGCCATACATCTTAGCGCTTCTAGGAAAACATGTAATCAACAACAAAGGCTCCATCGTTACTCGCGCCTCTCTCTTCTCCAGTTTCGTTTACAAGCTCATGGACCTTATGCGCATAAAATATAACTTGTATCACCAAACCTGGGGTTTTGTCTTGGTACTAAAAACCCTCTGTCAATTAGTGCGCATAAAGGTGGAAGAACTATTCAGAGACATGAATCAGAAGGGCTCGTGATTGTCACCATCTTATCTGCATTTATGCTTGCTGAAAGTCGAGAAACATATACTACCATGGATGATGTACTAAGAGACTTGGTTGAAGCAACAATGAATGTATGCAATATGCATATGGATTGTGCAATTACTCTTGATCCTTAGTAAAATCGATCAAGTTTTTCCTTTTGTACCTGAGTTTCTATGTTGAAACATTGGCAGAATGTTTATATGCACTACGCAAGAGTGATCCTCCTTTCATTTCTCCGACAACTCTTTTGCAATAAGGGTTCTCTTCATTTGTAACTTTTTTTGTTACACATTTCAATGATCCAAGGATAGCCTATGCATATCTAAGAAACGTTCTTCTGTAGTCCATATTTTTACTACTACAGTATTAAGAGTACATGGTTGCGCTTGAAAAGAATGTAGTAGCTGTGGAATAAATACGTAATTCATTGCAGAGCTATTGCAAATTCTGTGTCCTACAAGTTTTCGTCAGTTTCAGTTGTTACAAGAAGGCTTAAAAGAAGTGTGAGAGGTTTTGGAGGAAGCCAAACACATGAAGAAAATGGGCTAGCTGGTTTGATCTCCAAAAGACATATGTTGAGTTCAAGTTCACATATAAGGAAATCCTGTGCAAAAGTTGCCTTTGCTTTACTGATCTTTTGATCTTGGGAACCTGGAGTTGTCCTTCTTTGTTGAGGTGACCCTAGCTTGGAAAGAAATAGTGTGCCAAATGGAAAGACCGTTATTTCAAAAGGTCTTGAAGCAAATAAGCTCATGTTTGGGCAGAGTCCTTACAAGTTTAAGTGAGTTGTACTCCAGTCATGCTTGCAAAGAGTATTTGGAATCATTTTCACTTTTCAACTTTTCTCCTATCAAAATTCCTCAATTGGAAGAGCTTTCACAGGTTTTGCAGCATTATACTGGATGGCTAATAAGACCTATTGCAGGGCTGTTTCACCCACGCCAATTTTTGAATGGTTTAACTTGGCCATGTGCCAATGCTAGTACAGCCTGAGTTCGCCGATCTTTCTCTGATTATTTGCTTGGCATTATTAGGAACATCAGATAAAGAAATTTGGCATCTTACTAAGCTATACGGGTATACAGTTGAGTTTGGAACAATTGAAGAAAATAATGAAGTTAAGGCATTTGGAGCTGGCATACTGTCAGGCTTTGGTGAGCTTCAACACATGAAGTCTGGAAAACCAACATTTCAGAACCTTGATCCATTTGCTCAGCTACCCTAGATGATTTACAAGGATGGATTTCAAAAGATGTATTTCTTATGTCAAAGCTTCTCAGACACTGTAGAAATTTTTTGTTCCTATGCAAGAACTATTCACTCTGGAAATTAACAAATAGAAATTTGTAAACACATGCCTGTATTAATAGCTTCCAAATTCTATTGGATCCACCTCACCTTGCGCACAAAGTAGCATTAGCACCTATCGGCGTTAGAATAAGCTAACAGGCCTGACTTGCTTTTGCACCTGGGCATGCTATTGCCATTTGCCACAAACTCTTGTGCATAGGTGCTAAACACATTCAATCTAAAAATTAAGGATGCGTGCATCTACATAGTGGCTGGTAAAATTCAAGTGCATTTTCCTAGTAGAACAATATGCAAATTTGCAAAATTCATTTAGAATGTTTTTGTACAAATTGTGTGAAATCTCTGGCAGTGGCTCAAGAATGACAGGTTGCACATACTGGTTATGACTGAGAGTATACTTGGTGGAAATACACTCACAAAAATACTAGTTGTGACAGAACCATATTCCATTTATATTGCTCGAAGACAATCATTGAAAGCCAGTCTGCAGCACAAATCAAGTTTCTGCAGTATATTGCGCTGCAAACTGGGGGATTTTCTTGCAGGTGGCAGATTTGGTCAACATTGACCTTATATTCAGCTTTTGAAGCATGACTCATAGTCCATATGGTGGATAGAACTCAAGGAAGATTCCTACATCCTCGAGCATGCATAGCAGCTGTTGAAGACCTTAGATTCTGGATAAGGATTTGACTTCTTTAATATAGGATCTGATCGTATTGTTTTGTAATTGGTTTGATTTTATGATATTTTTAGTTCTTCGATCCTGTTTTATAGGATCTCAATTATTTATGTAAAGGCTATAAAAAGCCTATGTTTTATAAGTAGAAGGGGGGAGGATTTGGTCTTGAGGACTGAGGGGTTCGATTTTGGATACAGAAAATACTTATTGTAAACAAACTTTTCAGTATGATAATGCAAATCACAGTTTTCTCTCTCTATCGATGTCAGATTCTCACCTTTCCTTCTGTACTCTTATTCAAGTTGTTTTAGCTGCAGATGTCTGTCATCTCATTAGTTAGCTCATAACTTGATTAATAGTTTGTTATCATTGTTTATTAAACCCTACATTTGTATTTGGTTTATAAGCATTGTTTTCTCACCCACTCAAAAGCTATCATTTGATTAATGATCCTTGAGAGCACTGGTTCATTTGATTCTCTTTTTGACTTCCTGAATACCATCTGTAATTGAGTTATCCCATTGATCCACACATACAAAAATACAAAAACAAGTTTACCTTAAGTTACCAAGCATTTTTGACCTACAACCTCAAAGAGTTTCTTGGAGCGATAACAAATTGGCGCAGTTGTCGGGGAAAGGAGATTGAAGCTCAGCTTCCCTAGGAGACGACATAGATCCATCTTTGATTATAGACAAAGCCTAGACATCATTCGGTGGTAATCATCTATCTGGCAACTCCATGAAGGATGGATCTGTTGGCGACCCCACTGGTATGAAATGAACCAGATCTTAGCAAAGAGGTATGCGTTCTGTGATTTTTCAAGAATTATTGGTTTCCCTATTCCAATGCCTAGTAGAGATGAATGGGAAAACAACCTTCCCAGATTTCGAGGAGAAGAGTGGGAATTACCAGCTGAACATTTGTTGGACTTTCATGATTACATGCATCGGTTGCAAGTTGGGCATGAGGATGTTTAGATCCGTCTCTTCTGTTTCTCATTAGAAGGATTTGCTCGTGACTGGTATCAGTCTCTTCCAAATGCAAGTGTTAGTTGTTTGACAAGTTTTCATACAGCCTTCAATTCCTTTTGTAAAGATCATTTTCCAGTTGAATACCTTTTTGAAGGATGTTGTGAAGAGTTTTCTTCGTTTCATAAATTTTTTTCTTGTCACAAGATCAAGTTTGTGATAAAGCTTTTATTATTCAAGAAGACATTTACCATGTAGGTCAAGAGGTTTTGAAGGATAATAGTGACATGGAAACATCTGACATCATATCAGATGTGTCTGTTGTTTTAAATATTGATCAAAATCAACATGTCTCTTTTGGATGTATTGATGTCAAAGAACCAATGCATATATTAGCAGGAAAAAACAATGAATCAGAGTCAGCAGGAGAAAGTAATAGATCAACATGTTTCAGATCTATGGCAATTACTATGAGCAACCCTCCGCTTTCTGGCTTGCAAACAAAGAAAGATTGCAACATATACGAAGAGGAGTAGAAAAGTTCAGATCAACAGTCCATATTCAACATTGAAGGCGTCCATCATCACTTCCATTTTCAGTGTAATCAACAGTTCAAAGAGGTATTCTTTTATGGTTTTAATGATCCTATCTCAAACTATTTGGAATCCATGAACAACATATATGTTAAGGTATTTTGGTCAGATGAAAATTGGCTTTGTCATCAGCTCAAACTACTTTTCTATTGGCTATGCATTCCATCATTTTTCGGGTCAAAATCAAGAACAAGTTCAGTAAATCAATTTTCGAGATGGCTGCATTGGAAATTCGATTTTACTTGATAAATCTACCTCTACTGGTTAGTGTAGGGGTAGACAGAAGAATAAGCTCTTCATATGAGCACATAGATTGTTTTCAGTGATTGGTTGAATAAGCAGAGCAAGCTACAGGTTTGCACGAGATCAGTTGTACAGACCAGATGACTCCATAGCCCAATGGTAAAGGCGACTAGAACTACTAGGTTCTCGGAGCCTCGCAGGGAGGTCTCCATCCCAGTTGGAGCCAGTTGTTAGCGATCAAAATGCACTGGTATTTTGATGATTGTTTTCATCACTCTTCACTTGATATATCGTTTTCTTCAGTCTCTTTGCCAGTGTCTTTTGACTCAGGTTTTTCATCAAAGCTCCCGTTGATCGTTTTCTCCTTAGATTGTCTTCTAACCTCCATTTCAAAAACATTAACAGTATTGCCTAAGTCCTAGTTTTATGCTACATTAATTTTTCATTATTATTTTTATTAAAATAAAATGACAAATGGTGAGAATGCCAAAAATCTACATATCAAGTGCATTTAGCCAAAGTTTTGGTCCATATGTCACAACATAAATCCATACAAAGCTACATGAAAACTACATACCTAATTCTCATGCTAAGACTAAGGTCAAAGCCACATCCTAAGTCATCACATTACATGTACTTTAGTCTATCAACCAAGTCATAAACTAAGCCAAATTTTCAAGCCATGATTCAAGCGATAATCATCTATCCTTAGCCTAGCGCACCAAGTCTTTAGTCATGCCATGA
>ML791272.1:281240-293010 GCA_009831015.1 Picea engelmannii | reverse complement strand
AAGTCCCGATATCCGAAACATGTGGATAATAAAAGGTTAAACCAACTTTAAATAAATTAATCTCAATTAATACTTAATTAATAGTTTCACGAATTCATATCCCTAACTCACGAAACCCGAACTCCCGAACATCTTAAGTAGTAAGCTAGATTAATTAAGGATTAAGAGCGGTTAATAAATAATTAATCCCATGGATGATTTTAGGGGCTAAATTTCGCTCATGGGCTAATTTTCCATGGTTTTTCCCAAAACAATATTTGCTATTCTAAAAATGATTCGCCCAAATTCTATAGGATAAAATTATTTTAGCTTGAAAATCGCCAAAATTTTATATAAACTACATAAAGTCCTTAGAAATTTAAATATTTTTACAAAAATATCGCCAAAAATTTATATTTGGAATATAAAGGATTAGTAAGATTCGCCAAGCTTTCTACATTTAAAAATAAATTTCCATCCTTAAAATCGTCCCTGATTAATCCTTTCGTGATTTCGCGTTTCAGAAGTCATATCTTGAACTGTTATCTAATATCCTGAGGCCCGAAACCGCGAAAGAATGCTTAATGATAAACAAGATTAATTAAATATTAAAGGTGATTAAAAGATTAATTAATCCCTGCACAATTTTGTGTTTCAGGAATCTTATCTCAAGAGGTTACTTGATATCCCAAAGTCCGAAACCCTGAATTACTACATGGTTAAATGCTATTAATTAGTGGGTTAAGAAAAATTATTTCATGATTAATGTTTTGCTGAATCATAACTCAGGTAAATTCAAATGTTGATTGTCAAAGTTTCTAATCGTGAACCACTAGAAATTAATGACATTAATAAGTGACCTACGACAATCATTCCAAATCCACTGCTTAAATCTTTTTCATTAAGGAAAGTAAATACTTTTTCAGTAGAGATATTTGTAAATCGATGCAATTAAAGGAAAGAGATATTGAAGTTTGAATTTCATTGTCCATTTTCACAGAGCAGTAAGTTTTCAAGATAAAGAATTTTGTGTATTTCCTGTGATAGGTAGCAGAGTTCTGAGGTATGATACCATGGCTCCATGAAAAACAACTAAATCCTCGAGTGAAAGTTTGAGTCAGAACACAGATGTCCTTTCCGACACTTTGCCCAGAAGCATAGACTCCATTAGAACCTGGATGTAGGTATTCAATATTCTACAACATGAATTGGTCAACTACCCAGACGATTCAAGCAACAAGGAGACTGAGACCCTGGCTACCAAATACAAAACCGTTTCCCAATCAGAGCTACATAAGATATCAATGAGGCCTAGACTCCTTCCTTTCAATGATATGATCAATTGGGCACTGGAAAACGTTGATATCCCGACCATGATCATCTGCAATTCGCAAAAAGTAGCATTTGGGTGTTTTCGACCAGAAAATTTACAGGTAATGTACAAATTATCTCCAACGACCAACTTCATTTATAATGCCAACTTCCTAATGGACTTCGACAGGAAGGAATGCACCCAATATAGAAAGAACCTGCCCAAATTAATTAAGGATTGGTGCTCTCGCCCTGAGAAGTTCAAAGTTGACTCCCATGGCGTATATGCAATTTCCTCACTAGAGCCTCACATGATGTATGTGGTCATGATGATGTGTAGACTTTAAAGGAGGGAAAACACTGCCCATTTCTTGTTTCCATGGGTGCCTATTATGCATACATTAACAGACGGATATTTGTTTCATTGGGCCAAAATATTGTCCGAAAATTTGGTTAGGGAAATTATAGAATATCAATCACTAAAATCCAAGGGGAAAGCTGCTTCATTTTTCATGTCGGCTTACATCATGGGAACCGTCTCTTTTATGACACCTTTCCATTTGATGGGTTGGAACTGGACTCTAACTAGTGTTGAGCTGATACATATTTATCATTCGAAGCTTTGGGAGGAGAAAACGAGAGATTTATTCTACGAAATCTGCAATTGGGTGGTGGTGTTGATGCATACCTTTATATATGGTTGCCCACCTCCCAGGATTTTTGACAAAATAGTGTCTAATCTGGGGAAGATAGAAAAATGGTACATGGAAGATCATTTCTCCTATATTAGGGTTTTTGGTTGTTCGTTTCCTCCGCATGCTCTGCCTAAATTTATACCAGATTGATTGGTGTGTCATGAAGTAGCACATCAAACTGTGCATGGGGGAATTAGTAAGGAACTGAAAGCAGTACAGAAAAGGGTATGGCCCGCATTTCCCATGAAAATTGGTATGTTTTCTCTATTGTATTTCGACCATTCGAAAGTAGAGGCTGCAACCCTAGAAGAAATCAAGCTATTCAATAATGAATTCAAGAAGCACGATCCACAGAGGATCATAAGTAATCACATGGCCCTCTACAGTTTGAAAAGGTATGAACATGAAGATTCTCCTTAGTACGAAATATTCTGAGGAGCAAGGTACTAACAGGAAGTCTTGAGTTGAGTGAAAACTCTGGCTCCAGACCAATTGGTTGAGTTTTATAATTTCCAGAAGCATTGAATAAATATCCTTCCCAAAGCATTGTAGGGAGAAACCCCAATGCCTCCGACTACACAGAGAATTGAGACCCAAAGTGTAGAAACAGGGAGCTCCAGTAGACATGATGCTCAATAACATCTGGAGAAAACTGATGTTTTGACTTAGAAGGAGGACACCATGTTGGCAAATCCACCAAGTGATCAAGCTAAAGCTCAGGCTGAAGCCTTGATAAGAAGGGGAGAAGAGAAACCACCAGTCACACCGAGTAAATCAACTTCTGATGTAGCCGGGCAACAACTATCCACCAAGATAGACAACCCTATATAATATATCACACCTTTACAGTCCATTAGAGGTAATCCTAGTGCTGAAGTGGTATTCGTAGAAGATCTTACGCCTATTTCGGTAGAAGAGATGCCCTCTTCCAACATCTTCTTCAACAAGAAGAGAAAAGATGTGGTAAAAAGAGAAGTACATCAGAGGGAGGGTGTGTCTGTCAAGAGGAATAGAGTAATGTATGATGGACATGCCCAATAAGAAACAGATTTCACTACATATGTAGCAGATTCATTGGGAGCCTTTTCCACATCAAACCAGTTTTCAGTTGGCAACCTAAAGGAAATGTTGAAGTAGAAGGATCTACTGGTGAACCAGTTGCGAGACCAAGTAAAGACTATAGAACAAGGGGTTAGAAGAGAAATGAATAAAGGATTTGATTATATTAGAGCCCATGACAGGCAGGAAATTCAACATCTCAAGATCAACCTTGATGAGATGCAAAAAATTTCATAGGCGAGCAAAGAACTGGCTGTCCGACAGGGAGAATTGGTCAAATAGTTGCAGGCGAAAATAAGCTTGACCAAAAACGCATCAGTAGATATATCATCTTTCCGAGCCCAAGCTTTAGAGGTACATGAGAAACTGGGATTGGCCCAACAAATCTTGTTGACTAAAATTGAAGACATTCAAAATTATTATCGATCAACATAACACTCTTTAAACAATATTTGCATAAAATAGAAGGAGGACACTGCAACTAGAGTCACATTCAAGGAGGATGTCCTAGCAGCAGCAAAAGAGGAAGTTTCCAGGGTCACCGGATTGTCCCTCTCAGAGTGAACTCGAGGAGACATAATAGTTAAGACCTGGGAGGCCAATATGGTTGAGAGCAAAAGAATCGTCAGGAAGTTGAAGCAAGCTTCTGAAGAATCATTCTACACTCTTGAAAAGGAGTCACTATGCATTGGAAGAAATAATATCCCTAAAGCCTTGGGACAAATTGATATAGCTAAAAATCAATTTGATTTCAAGACAAGTATGGAAGAAGCCAGAGCTGAAATTTTACAATTGAAGCAGGTTGACCTTACTCAGATAAACAAATGGATAGTCAATCCTAGCTTACAACTACAATCTCCATATCTATAAGCCAAGAGGATGGAAGATAGGCTACCTCATATAGAAAAGAGTTTATATATTCTTGAAGCAAACAATACAACAGAGCCTTCCAGGATGGTGGTGCAATTCGTGGGCAGGTGCGTTCAGTGTGTCGAGCAAGGGAGAGTTGGCATGTCTGGGAACAAATAATACACAATTCATGATTAGAGACCAGTTGTTTTCTGAGATGGAGTTTGAGAAGAAGAAATGTCTCTGCCAGCAGGCAAAGAGACATAAATCTTTAGATGAAACATTTTGATTTTTATTTGTAATATTAAATTGTAAGAATTTCGACCGCCTGCGGTTGATGATCATTTTTGTATAAATACATAGTTCTAAGACTTAAAACGGGCTGCTTCTTGTCGAATGTAATAGAGAGAAAATCTCCTTTTGTGAGAATTAATACAAGTGTAGACAAAGATTCCAATTTTTGTGCAGTTTGAGTTATGTTTTCCTCTTGTATTCCATATTTCTAGTTTCTTTTATGTCTCTTTGATAAGTGAGTGTTTACAATTTAGTACCACGGCTACTGTAATCACATCAAATCGGTTGTTCGTTAAGACAATTGTTTTTCCTTTGTATTTGCTGTAAGTAAATACAAGACCTATGAGCTACTTGGATAGCTGAATCTTATATCCTTTCAAGAGTGCATGCTTTATTTTCTTCTACTATGAACAAGGTAAGATTCATCTTGCATTTGATGCCTTATTTCGTTTAAATGCCTTATTTCGTTTAATAATTTTGTAAGTTTTCCCTCACACCATCTGATTTCACAAATCGACTCAAATGACAAATTACGACCTCTGTCCTATTCTATCATTATTTTCATTTGAGGAATTAAATATTTTATAACTAACAGAAGGAAAAACACCTTTCAAAATCAACTTTTATATTTATGATGCCTTAAAATTACTCTTTTAAGCCTGAAGTGTAATCTTAGGAACAACATCTTTTTGGCGTCATTGGCGGGGACGAAGATACAAAGTTATTTTTCCCTGGAAGGTAATATTCTATCTTTGATAGTGAACAAGGATTGAATACTATATTAAGGATTTATCTTTCACTTGGTGACTCCACTATATGTAAGGTGGCATTTGGTAGAAAGAATACCAGGAAGAACCCTTACGAACAACAAAATACGCCTGTAGCCGATCCAAAAGAACTACTGAGACCAACGGGATACCCCAAGCAGGTTGCCACATCCGCAAGTAAGGTTTACCAACCCAAAGCTGTGCAAACTAATGCTAAGGTTCCACTTGAACAATTAATCTCACAAGAAATTTACATGCAAAGCCACTTCATAGATACATCAATTGATAAAATTGATCCTGAAATCATAAACTGTGAACCGCTTTTACTTGAGATAAAAGCCAAGACCGATTCGACTCCCCCCTCTACTAGTAAAGGTAAAGGACCCCTTTTGATACCCTCTTTTATTTCATGGATCCCCGAAGTAAAAGTTTCTATTCCATGAAACTCTGAGGATTACATCGTGTATCCCGATTCAACTCCCATTGGTTCTCCAGTCTATATATCTTGTAAGTCCGAAGAACCCATTCCTTGTTTACCTTTTTCCCCTTTTTCAGATTTTTCGTCTCCTAATGACCTGTCTCTAGAAATTCTTTCTCCTCATCCTAAAGTAGTCGAAGGGTCACTACAAGTTTACCTAAACCCTCTTTTTATCTCTCAAAGTTCATCCCCTCAACTTCAAATGGATGTGGTTGGAGGAGGTGGTGCCGGAGGAGGAGGCGGCCAAGGGCCACCACCTCCCCCTCCTAGGATTTTTGCCAAGGTGGCAGCCAGATACGCTCCTCTAGTCCTTCCCCCTGTCCTTCATGACCTACCTGAAAATTACATGAAAAATTTACCAAAGTGTACAGGAGAGGGAGATTTAACGACAACAAAGCACATAAATTTTTTCGACCAATTCGCTGATATCCTCGGCATTGAGCATGAGGATGTTTATTTAAGAATATTGGTGCAAACGTTTGAAGGTCAAGTAAGACTCTATTTTCGAGGACTCACGGTAGGTTCTATAACATATTATGATGCACTAGAAACCGCCTTTTTAAGGCAGTGGGGAGAGAAAAAGGATCACTTATATTACCTAACGAAATTCAAGGCTTTGAGGAAAAATAATTTTGAGTTAGTCTTAGAGTTCACCCAAAGCTTTAATAAAATCTATCACAAAATTTCAGCAGAAGTTAAACCTTCCCAGCCTATGGCTAAAGTAACTTTTGTGGGAGCTTTCGAGCCATACTTTGCCCTGCTTTTAAGAGAAAGGAGATATTTCGATCTCACCAGAATGCAGGACGACACTGTCGAAATTGAGTCGAACATGATGGCATCTGGTAAGTTGAAAGAGAAGGTCAAAACAAGAACTAAAGAAACTAATCGTTTCAGGGAACAAGTTGGAACTTCCGGATCTGGGAAGTCCACTGAGGACAAAATGGATGACATGGATAAAATAATCAAAGAATTATCAAACAAAATATCCAGAATGGAATTAGACCAGGCTAAGCCTGATACTTTCGCTAGAAGAGATTTCAAAAGGAATCCTAATCCACAAATCCCACAGAGACCATTAAAAAATGAGGATCAAAAAATCAAATCTCCTTTTAAAACGTAAAACTTTATGCAAAGTGATGATGTACAAGACTTCGAGGGGTTGGATGAAGACATAGAAAATCTCAACGATAATGACCAAGAACCTCACCTAACTAGACATGAGGATGAAAGGTCTTTAGATCAAGAACCACTGTTTGGAAATGAGCTAAGTATAAATAATATGGGAGAGTATGGTTATCAAGGAATCACCAACTCTATAATGGCCAAGCTTCAACAAAAATATAATTTCAGGCCTAGAGATAAATATTCTGTCACTGATCCACCTAAGAAAATTTTGTCAATAAGTGAAAAGAATGAGTCCTCTCAACCAACAACTGAAACGCAAACTGCCAAAACCAGAACAACTGAAACACAAACCGCTAAGACAAAGACAACCGAAACAAAAGCAACACAGATTAACAAGCCAAAAAAGAGAGAAACAAAGATCCCAACCAGGGAAGCCGAAAAGACGATTGGAAGTTTCAATCTGGAAAATGAAATCAATAAAATTAAGATTTCTGTACCTCTGGTTGAATTAGCAAAATATCCGACGTATAGAAAACAAATCGCAAAGATGATAAATTTCTCGGATGCTGAAAGTCATGCAGATACTATTAATTTAGAAGATGATAAACCTACTATAATGTTTGGTACGCATATTGAAAATGCTAAAGACCCTGTAGCTCCTTTTTATATTACGTTGATTGTGCATGATCACTTACTCCATAACTGTATGTTGGACTCAAGAGCCTCCCAAAACTTAATGCCCAAAGTTATTATGGAAGAAATGGGTCTTGAGGTTACTAGACCATACTGAGATTTGTATTCTTTTGATTCAAGAAAGGTGAAGTACCTCGATATGATTAAATATTTAGTGGTTAATCTTGTACAGATCCCTGTGAAGAGAATTCTCATGGATGCAGTTGTTGTTGATGTTCCTGCGAAGTATGGTGTGTTGTTATCCAGGTCTTGGGGTGCCAAACTTGGAGTATCACTTCAATTGAACATGACATATGATACAATCCTGATTTCAGTGGACAATTCACACGTCTCTACAAAGAAACCAGGTTGGCATATACTGCAAGTGACCCACAAAACCCGAATAACTATTTGATATATGTCGCTGATCAAGATTTAGGGAACTGTATATTATCTATTTATGATGGTTTAGATGAATGTACAGAAGAAAATTGTACAGATAAAGAAAACGAAAAAATAGACAAAACAAATAAAAATGTAAATAGTGTAGGGGTTTGGAAGATGTATTTTGATGGTGCTTCATCTTGTGAAGGAGCAGGAGCAGGGGTGTTGTTTGTGGCACCCGATGATGAATTTATTATTCCTTTCTCATACAGTTTGCAATGGGACATCGACTATACTAATAGCATTTGTGAATACAAGGCTCTTGTCCTAGGATTAGAGGCTGTCAGGAAGTTGAAAATTAAAAATATGATAGTTTACGATGATGCAGAATTGATTGTGAAACAAATTAGGCAGCAGTATCAGGCCAAGCATCCAAGGTTAAGGTCATACAGGAACTACGCCTGGACATCATTTAATATTCATCATATTCCCAGGGCAAAAAATCAACAAGCCGACTCCCTAACGAAAGCGGTTGCGACTTTTATGCCACCTATAGTATTGAAGCTAAAGTATCACATAGAAATGAGGCACATGCCTTCAATACCAAATAATTTTCAACACTGGCAAGTATTTGAAGACGATGAGTAGATCAAGACATTTTTAGAAATGGTCGATGGATTTTTCAAAACACACATTGATCAGGAAAATTAGAATGACCCTACTTGGATCATGCAGGAAGGTGAAGATCCTCAGGAGTTCCAAGATGAGATCGCTAATCACCGCATGTTGGTGTTGAAAAACAATTAGATCCCTCAAGGTCTGATTCCTTTGGAAATATTATTCGATCATGACGATATTCCCCTAAAGTCTACTTTACAACCTCAGCCTGAAGAGTTTGAATATTGTAATATCGGCACCAAGGAAACTCCTAAGCTGGTAAAGATATCTAAATACCTTCCACCTAAAATGAAAAGAAAATACGTCGATTTACTCAAGCAATACAAATATGTGTTCGCTTGGTCTTATGACAAATTGAGAACTTATGATACCACTGTCATCGAACATAAGATCCCTTTAAAGAAGGGCATCAAACCTTTCAGGTAGAAGTTCAGATAAATAAATCATATACTATTGCCTATGATAGAAGGGAGGTAAAGAACCTCCTGTATGCAAAAATCATTGTTCCGCTCAGGTTTTCAGAGTGGGTAGCCAATTTAGTTCCAGTCAGGAAGAAAAGCGGTGAAATTAGACTTTGCGTGGATTTTAGGAACTTAAATAGATCATCCCTTAAAGATAATTATCCACTACCTAAAATGGATCACATTTTGGAAAAAGTGGTCGGAGCTAATAGATTTTTTATGATTGATGTATTTTCAGGTTATAATCAAATTTCATTCCATGAGGACGATAAAAATAAAACAACGTTCACCACCCCATGGGGTACTTTCATATATGATAAAATGCCATTCGGTATAATGAACGCAGGAGCCACTTTCCAACGAGCAATGGACATCGCCTTCATCGATGAGAGAGATAAGTTTGTCATAATTTATATCGATGATTTAACTGTGTTTTCTAAATCTGATGCAGAGCACTTGGTACATCTCAAACAGACGTTCGAGAAATGTCGAAAAATTTGGTTTGTCTCTGAATCCTAAGAAATCTCATTTTGCAATGCAGGAAGGTATACTCTTGGGCCATATAGTATCTAGAGATGGAATCAAAATCAACCCAAAAAGGGTTGAATCTGTAGATACAATAAATATTCCTAGGAACAGAAAGGAAATCCAATCGTTTTTAGGAAAAATGTTTTTTTTAAGAATATTTATTCCAAACTTTGCTGAAATTGTTAAGTTGATTACATATATGCTAAAGAAGGACAACGAGGTCAAATGGAAAACTGAAGCTAAGACATCCTTCGAACGCATCAATAAATTTATAGGTGAAGCACCCATGCTGGCCAGTCCAGACTACGTGAAGAAATTCTTGATCTTCTCATTCGCATCCGAAAATACAATTGCAACCGTACTCTTACAGAAGAACGATGAAGGGTTCGAACAACCGATAACATTCTTCAATAAAATCCTCATAGACGCAGAGTTGAAATACGATATACTGGATAAACAAGCATACGTAATGGTGAAGCCCCTAAAATATTTCAAGACCTACATGCTACATTCTAAAGTAATTGCATATGTACCCACTAGTTTCATTAAAGATATATTGGTTCAACTTGATAGTGACGATAGGAGGGGCCGATGGCTTGCCAAGATTCAAGAATTTGATCTTGAGGTAAAATGAATAAAACTCGTCAAAGTTCAAGGCCTGGCTAAGCTATTAGCTGAATTAAATTTCAGATCACTCGGGATGAATCGTCTGCAAGCTTACAGATAAATTCCCGACATAGACGAATTTGATGTTACTATACCTACAACTGAGATACAAGAAAAAAATTCTTCCTCTGCCTGGTATAGCGACATAGTTTCATATCTCTTGACTCTTCAGTGCCTGAGTGATATGACTCCTTCAAAGTCAAGAACACTCAAGCTGCACACGGTAAAATATTGTATCATCGACATCCAGTTGTATTGGAAAGACCCCTTGGGATTTTTACTAAGGTGCCTAATAGAATCTAAAAAGAAGAACGTTATAAATGAGTTTCATGAAGGGGTGTGTGGAGGACATCACACCTAGAGGGCAACGACCTATAAAATTCTAAGATCTAGATACTATTGGCCTAAGTTATTTACATATGTGAATACTAAAGTTAGAGCCTGTAATTCTTGTCAATTATTCTCAGGTAAACAAAAGCTTCCCGCGCTACCCTTGACCCCAGTCAAGACAAAAGCTCCATTTCAACAACGGGGTCTGGATTTTATCGAAGAAATCCATCCACATTCAAGTGCACAACATAAATGGATCTTGAACACTACATATTACTTTACTAAATGGGTTGAGGCCATTCCGACACGAAACGCTATAGATTTAGTGGTGATAAATTTCTTAGAAGAAAACATTTTATCAAGATTCGGCTGTCCCTGGAAGATAGTCACAGATAATGCCCAAGATTTCAAATCCATGGCGATGGTTAGCTTTTGTCAAAAGGACAATATTGTACTAGGACATTCCACAACTTACTATCCTCAGGGAAATGGATTGGCCGAATCGTCGAATAAGAGCCTAATCACCATAATAAAAAAGGTGCTTATTGAAAATAAGAAAGCCTGGCATGTTCATTTGAAATACCCTTTATGGGAAAATCGAATAGTCATTAATAAATTGATTAGAATGTCTCCATTCCAAATGGTATACGACACAAATGTGGTACTCCCCATAAACCTTGCTCTGCCAGTAATGAAACTCTGGCAAGATTCGAAGGAAGAACCTAATGATGTCACCAGAAGAGTGAATTAGTTGATTGAAGTCCAACAAAATAGGGTTGAGGTAGATGTGAAACTCCAAAGATATCAAGATAATATGAAAGCCATGTTTGATAAAAAGGCTAAAAATAGAGAATTTATTCTAGATGACCTCATTTTGAAGTGGGATGCTAGGAAGTAAGACGCTGGAGAGCATGGAAAATTCGATCACATCTGGTGTGGACCTTTCAGGGTCGTAGCTTCTGAAAGAAAGAATTCGTTCTTGTTGGAAAATCTCGATGGGAAAATCATTAACGCCCCTATCAACGGGTGTTACCTGAATTTTTTTATGCAGTAATGAGATTCCAAAGCATCGTTGTACATACAGGTTTGATTTTCTTGTTTTAATTTACAGTTTTTTGTCTTTTTGGTAAGTTTGTACTTTTACATTAGATAAGATTGGTTTTGTTGATTTCATAAAAAAAAAAATAGAAATATAAAAACAAATAGTGCATACCATTTCTCTTCTGCTAGGATTCTGACATTTCTCGTGTTTATTTTGCAGATAGAATACTTACCAATAGTCGAGAGATAAATATGGATAAGAAAACGACAATCGGGTTTCAGAAAAAATTATTAGTTATCTCACAAAACAGGTGATACAATTACAATGTTTTTGCTTGAGAATACTAATGGAATCCAAGGTATGAAATTATATGATCATGGTTGTTCAAACAAACATGGTAAAATAAATCTTTTGGATTCCAAATAAAGTTACACTCGTGTAAGAATGGTCAC
>ML791272.1:266749-281118 GCA_009831015.1 Picea engelmannii | reverse complement strand
AAGAAAAGAAAACAAGAATAAAAGAAGCACACAAATCATGAAGTAGATTTGGATAAGAATAGGATCCCTTCCAAAACATTTGAATTTCCGGTCTGTTCTCATCTATCATGTCTGAAATCTTTGATTTTATCTTGTTTTGCACTTCCTGACCTTGACTCTCTACAGAAAGACAGATTTCACCTTGAATCGGGAAGCCTAAAAAACTAGACCTTCAAAACAAGAATAGGTGAACATTTTATAATTCCTTTGATTTTAATTGGAAGAAAGTATGCCTAGGCTAATCCTGACTACCTTAACCCCTTTATCATATTTTAAATGTTTAGTTTCGCTCAAGGAAAGTCCCTGAAAATTAAAACTTCCCCATGATAGCTTCCCTATAGGTAAAGGTGTTTTGAAGGCCAGTAGAGAATTAGCCTAGAGTAAATCAAAGTGAGTTGACAGACCTTCGCTGCTAAATTATAAACAGATATCATCCCGTGTATGAAACATACAAATTGTTTTCCCCCACTTCAGAAATATTAAAATATAATACGAATGGTGAAAGGAAATTTGAAATTCGATTGACCCCATTCTGTCCAAAAGAGATGATGAAAGAAAATTCATTTAAATGATTTCCCTCATCTCAACAAAAGAGAAAATTGAAGTGGTGAAAGGAAATTCAATGGGAAACATAGATAACTTCACCGGGGTACTGAATAGGCTCGCTGGCGGTGAAGCATTGTCTATGATATCTGTAAGGATGTTATACATTCATATAATTCTCTATGGTAATTATTTCTCTTTCTGACAAGATCTACATTCTGAACCAATAAGGGACCTCCCCCTAACTAAATTGTTTACTTTTTACTAGTCCTTGATTCGAAAAAAATTGACCAGAGTCTGATAGCTCGGTTAAAGATGTCTTGATTATCTTAAGCAGACCCGAAATCAGTTTCAAGGAAAATAAAGCTTAATAGCCTAAACTCAAGGTTGGTGAACGGTCAATTTTTTGAAAGTTTTCTAAGATACGACTGAAGTCCAATATCCTTCTGTGTGTCATCTCAAAGGGGTTTTCTCAGAAATCCACTGATGAATCCATTAACCCAATAAAGGAACTTGGTCTAAAGTTCTTCCACGCCTCTTAGGGAGACGTGATCCCCAGATGGAGCATATGTTGGAACAATTTTAAAATTTTAAGATTGAAGCTTCATCCTCTTTCTCCTTACTTCATCTCAGAATAGAACTTCAATAATAAATCTTTTTTGTCTTACTTAAAGAATACACAAGGTTCATCGTCGATCTTTTCTCTCCACTGATCGAACGACTCTTCTTTCCCTAATGTTTTGGAGCCACCCAAATATTAAATAGATCAAGCCTCTAGAGAGTAGGTGTTGGCACAGGGGAAGACCCAGGGTTTAGCTCTAACAAGGCACCAACAAACCCTAACTACTAGCCCTTTCGACAACACCTGCGAAGAAGATCCAGTCTCACCCGAATTAGCTATAGGGGGTTGCAGGACACATGTGTCTACAACCAGAGAAAATGCAGAGTGGATTCACAACAACAACACACATCCACCTAGTTATTCTTTATCTTCCTTAAACCTACTGCGCAAGTTATATTTCAGATCTAACACAATATCACAATAGCAACATACCAAATAACAGAGAACAAAACATCAATCACACATAACACAAGATATATGTGGTTCACCCTCTCCCTAGGGCTACGTCCACAAAACTGTGCTTTATAATATATTAAGATGAAAGAATATAGTTCTTGTCTACACTCTTAGCTAGCATATCTTCTCTCTTTCTCTCTATCTTCCCTCCTTCCATGCACACTTAGCTGCAGGGTTGATCTTCGCACCCAGCTGAAGATCTTACAATACTAGAAGGCTCTTGCACTCAACACTTCTCTCTCTCACAACAAAAATCACTCAATAATAACTGTGAACTCTCAACCAACAATGAACAACCCATCCCAGGTCCTTTAAACAATTATTTATACATTACAATCACTCACCGACATCCTTAGGTTGAGACCTAAGTGTCAAAACCCTAGATACCAAAACCCTAGGTCAACTTGACCCGCGTTTTCAGGGCTTCGCCAACCTGTCTTTCCATTTTTTTGCGTGGTGCTCGAAATCATCTAACAATGGATTTTTCTACTTGTTGAGTTGTCCCTGATCCATCTTCCTCTCTGATCTGTCATCCTCGATCTCCTAGTCCAACTAATTTATTTCTTTTACTTTGCTCCATCTTTTCTGCTCTTCTGCTCACTTCGAACTAGTATTAGTCACTATGTCTTCTGTGCAGTTCACATTTTTCCTTTTCTCCCTTAATCTTCGCTTGCTTCCATAACCAAGGGCCAACAGGCCCCCAACACTCACTTGTGACTCATCCTGAGGCACTTCAGGTCTGAACTTTATGTTTCACTTCGACTTCAGACTATGCAGGGCAACCTGTGCTTTCTGCTCCGTCCTTCCCTTCTGTGTGCAGATTGTCTTTTCTGTGTCTAGTACCCAGTTTCAACTACACTTGGTACCTAGACCCTTTTCCTTATACTTTTAGTGAGAGTTGTGAGGCAGCTGGTTGTCATAATACAATTTCAACCGATTTCCGTTCACCAAACCTTCCTTCCATTCTCCAGTCAAAGTCTTCAACTACGCAACTCCTCCTTCTTTAACATAGGCAAACTCGTATGACCCGAGCCAATGTGTCTTGAACTTCCCTAGATGCTTCATGAACTTGTTGTCATATACCAATACCATATCTCCTTGCTCAAAGGATTTCTTCTTGATGTGCTTGTCATGGTAGGCCTTTTCTCTTTCTTTCTGAACCTGCTGGTGAAATTGTGCAATAAATCTGTCTTCTTCCAGCTCGACCAACTGCACAAGCCTCTTTTTTACAACATCAATGCCATCCATATCTGTAAAGGATGAAATTCTCAGACTAGGAACCAAATATTCCATGGGTACAACTGCTTCTAGACCATAGACCAATTTAAAGGGGGTATGCATGGTCAGATTCTTGCAAGTGGTTCTATAGGCCCATAATACTACTGGTACTCTCAAATCCCAGTCATCCATGTTCACGTTGCATATCTTCGTCAACGTTGTTTCCAAGATCTTATTGAATGCTTCAACTATCCCATTTGCTTGTGTATGATAGGGCATGCTCTTCTAATGGTGAACTTCAAATTCCCGAGTCAAGGCTTCAATAGTCTTGTTAATAAAATGTGTGCCTTGATCGCTCATAAGGATCTTTGGGCATCCAAACCTGGTTATGATATCATCAAATATGAAGCGCGTAGCTATATTTGCACTACAATCCTTAACTTCTCTTGCTTCTGCTCATCTGGTCAAATACTCTATTGCAGTGATTATGTATCTATCTCCTGTGTTCTTGCCCAGTGAGTTTATAGGTCCCATGAAGTCAATGGCCCATTTCTCAAATGACTGTAAGGTCAGGTGAGGTGCTAAAGGAATTTAATCTCTTTTGGATGGTTTCCCAATTCTTTGACATACATCATAGGCCTTATAGTATTCCTTAGCATCTTTGTGTAGAGTAGGCCACCAAAGGCCAACCCTAAGAATCTTCTGCGTTGTTGCTTTCCCTGTGTAGTGTCCTCCTGCAATGCCTTCATGTGCTTCTGCGAGGATCAATGGTCTCTCTGCTTCCATAACACATCTCCTCAATATCTCATCAGGTCCCATCTTGTATAGTTGTCCAACTTTAAGTGAAAAATCTACAACATGCACTACCAATTGTTTTTTCTGAGTGATTGTATATTCACTAGGTTGCATTCCTGTTGACAGGAACTGGACTCTCTCTATGAAGTGATCATCGAACTTTCTAATCGCCAGCAACTGTGCATCCAACGATGTATCCTCCAAACTAGTAGGTTCTTCTCCATGTTCCAACCTCGACAAGTGGTTAGGACCTTTGTTCATTATTCCTGGCTTAACCACGATCTCGAAATCATATTCCTGAAATAGAAGAATCCATCTGCATATTCTTCCCCCCAACACTGGCTTGTTGACTAGGTATTTCAATGCAGAATGATCAGTAAACATTTTAAAGTGTCCTCCCAACAAGTAGTGGCAAAACTTCTACAACGCATACACCATGGCTAACCCTTCTCTCTCAGTGGCGGTGTAATTAATCTCAGTTGTTGATAGCTTCCTGCTAGCAAAGGCTAACGGGTGGTCAATGCCTCCAGCTCCAGAACTCTGTAACCACCTTTTTGTAATTAATCTCAGTTGTTGATAGCTTCCTGCTAGCAAAGGCTAATGTCACACTTTGAACTATGCAGTGATGAGGCATAGTTATACTTGAATATATCAACTGATAGGGGTTGTGTCGAGTGTGTTAATGAATTTGTGTACCCACTGTTCTTGAGGAATGTTTCTCTAGGCTTCCTCACAAATTTGCACATGGTCCTTCAGACAAATTTGACCTATGTACCTAACTTCACAACCTTCTACTTGCTCTCGAAATCGTGTTGTCATCAAAGTGTGACATTGTACCCAGTCTGTAATATTTTTTTTGTGTGTCCCCCACCATCTTGTTGGAGTTGCTTTCAGGGCCTCGTCCATTGCCAACAATCTTTGTTCTATTGGTACAATTTCTTCAAAGTCCAAAAATAATGCTTCTAAATGATTTAGACCATCAAAGGTGGGAAAGTTACTTACTATTGTGTTGATCCAACGAACTTCTTTGTTTAATCTAGCACATCTCCTTGTAGATAATTCATACATTTTGTTCTGCCAGTTATCTAATGCTTCTTTTGAATCTAATGAACATGTGTTGTCACTTCGCCAGCTTAGGTTCCCATCCGCCGTAGGATTAATGTAATCTTGTTGTCTGGTTGTTAATTTGTATATGTTTTCTAGTTCATATGCGTGGTCTTCTTCTCTGATGGGTTCTGTGTATCTTTGACCTTCATCGAGATCCAAAGGTGAAATGACCCTAAGGCCATCTCCTTCAAATTCCACTCTTATTTTATTTAAATCAACCACAGTGGAATTATTGAAATCCCAATCAATTACTAACAACGCAGGGTAAGGACAACTATCATCAACTATCTCAATCACCTTGAAATCTACAAACGTCCTTACTTCGTCGATGTCCACATGAACATGCTCTAGTATTCCAAAGGGGCTTACAGCTTGCTGATTAGCCATCCTAAGCTTGATAGGGGAATAGATCAACTTAGGTTTTCCCATTAGTGCCTAGGTCTGCTTCGTCATGACATTGACCTCCGACCCTAAGTCAAGGACCACATAGTCTATATCGTACTCTCCAATCTGAGTATTAAGGTGTAGTTATTTATTTGTCCTTCTCTTCTTGGATAGTTGATGTACTGCTTTATTCAACAAAGGATCTACCCTTCCTATCTCATACTGTCTGACCAAATTTTGTATTTCTTGTATGGATTTTTCATATTTAATCAACTCAATAAATGTATACAAGAAATTGACAAGTTTACTCACCTCTTTTCCATTTACGGGTGAAGTAGGCCGATAAAATGCCAGAGGCATTCCAAATTCTCTTACTTCTGGTCGAACCTTTGACGAAGAAGCCTGATCTCTTCCAAATTCCTTTCTTGCTTCCTCAAATATCTTATTTTCTTTTCTTGGATCAAAATCTTGTGTCTTTTCTGTAGATTTCCTAACTCCTGATTCTTCTGTAGTCTTACCTTGGGTCTCTCTGTATTCTCTTGTAACAACACATCCTCTAGTGATAACAATGACTCTGGGATCTGATCCATAAGGTTCTGATTTGATTAGTTGTATTTGCTGGTTTCCTCCTCATTTCTCCTGAAGCTTAGCCAGAAATGATGGACATTCCTCGATAACATGTTCGAATGAGTTGCAATAGCTGCAAGTCATAAAAGGGTTCTGACAGTCCCTTGCCAAGTGTCATGGGTATGCATAGTTATAATAGATGATCTATCCTCTACCTCGACCTCGACCCATACCTCCTCCTCTTCCTCTTCCTCGGAATCCACCACGAGGGTTGAAGTTTCCTCTCCCAGGGGGATTATACTGCATAGTGCTTCCTTCTTGTTGTACTTCGCCTTGAATTTTGTATATATCCCTCGACCTTTCATGCATGAGATCGTAAGCCCTAAAATCCTTGTCATCATGTCCTACCAACTTACAGAACGTGCAATACAGATTTGTGGGTGTCTAGACATATTTTTGCAAATAGTATCATTTTCCATGACAATGTCGATTTCTACATACCTCGTACCAGGGTAGGGTATCTTGCTTCAAAGGGATCAGATCTCCAGAGGCCAAGTATTCATGAAATAGGGGACAATGCTCCTTGTCATGGCCTTCTGATTTCAACCTATTGCACCATATATCTTCTCTTTTATCTTTTCCCTTGTCCTTCTTCATATCTTCGACCTACAGTGATAAGATAGTTAGCTGACTCAAGATTAGACTCATACCTGAGATGGATTCTCCCATAGGGGCTGATTCTAACTTCATGGCGATCTCCAACGCCTCTGCTGCGAAGCAATCTTCTATTGCATCAGAGGAACTCTGATGTGTGGTAAGAGGGTAGCAATGAACCATGCCTGTCAAGGTCTTAAACCTCTGATCAAACTCCCACATAGGTTCATTTGTTCTCTGCTTGTTTTCTTTTAGTTCTGTAATGTACTATGACTCTAACTTAGGTTTCTTGAATTCTGCAATTAACGTATTCTTAATGGAGTTCAACGGTTTAGGTGCAGCTCCTTGGACGAATTTCATGTACCATCTCAGTGCACGACCTCTTAGGGTATTGCTGAACTAAACTCATTTGATAGCTTCGTCAGTGATATTCTTAATACTCCACACAACTTCACATAGAAACCAGTGCTGATCAATATCTTCAGATCCATCTCCTTTGAAGGTGGGTAACCTCATCTCATCTTCCATAGATCTTCCTAGGTTTCCTGACTGAATATGTGGTGGACTACTAGTGACAGTGCTCAGAGTGCTATGGTGACTCTGATTACTCTGATTGCTTAATGTTGTTGAAATAACAGGAGAAATAATAGTACTTACTTCAACAGTCAGTGCAGTTCTTGAAGTTTCTGGCTCTTCTCGTCAAGGTTCCTTTGTCCTAGCAGGATCTGAATGCTCTTCGTCTGTCATATATGCCTCTTCTCCACTATAGAAACCCTTGTCCTCGTAGTTCTTATTAAACAGGTTCGTAAGAGGAACTTCTCTGAATGCTCTCCCACTGCGCATATATCCAGTCTCTGTGTCGTTGTCATTGTTCGAGTTCTTGAACATTAGCCTTTTCCAATCCGACCAACTAATGTATCTTCAAGTTGTTCTTCTCATGCAATAACATCTTGATCCTCAACTTCAAAAAGTGTAAAAATTTCCCTCTGGGTCCCTTAAAGAAATATCTCTCAGCTTGGCTATATGACTCTACTCTGTCAACAACAAACTCAGTGATATACCCTCTAAAGGTACTATCAAACCAGTGATCTACTCCTCTTGACACAACATTATTAACTCTCTTGACCTTCTTGATCAATGCCAATGTCGAAACCATAGGTGGTCTAGATCTGATCTCAAATTGGGTGTTTGCTAACCTAGCCAACCACTCAAATAACTCCCGATGAATTCCTCCAAAGAAAATCTCTTGTATATCAGTAAATATATATCTTCCCAACCAATCCTCCGTACTAAGATTAGGGTTACTGTTTTGGGATTCAACGAAGTCCTTTTATTGATCTTCTATCCACTTCTGAATATCTGTCTTCGATGGAAACCACCTTGACATTCCCTCAAGAATATTCTTGTCATGGCAACGAAATCATTTTTAGCACAGGGGCAGACCCAGGGTTCAACTCTGACAACACACCAACAAGCCTTAACTACTGGCCCTTTCGGCAACACCTACGAAGAAGATGCAGTCTCACCCGAAGTAGCTATAGGGGGTTGCAGGACACAGGTGTCTACAACCAGAGGAAATGCAGAGTGGATTCAAAACAATAACACAGAACCACCTAGTTATTCTTTATCTTCCTTAAACCTACCGCACAAGTTATATTTCAGATCTAACACAATATCACAATAGCAACATACCAAATTACAGAGAACACAACATCAATCACACATAACACAAGATATACGTGGTTCACCCTCTCCCTAGGGCTACGTCCACATAATTGTGCTTTGTAATATATTAAGATGAAAGCATACAATTATTGTCTGCGCTCTTATCTAGCAGATCTTCTCTCTTTCTCTCTGTCTTCCCTCCTTCCCTGTGCACCCAGCTATAGGGTCGATCATCACACCCAACTAAATATATTACAATACCAGAAGGCTCTCACACTCAACACTTCTCTCTCACACAACAAAAATCACTCAATAGTAACTGTGAACTCTCAACCAACAATGAACAACCCATCCCAAGTACTTTAGACCTTTATTTATACATTACAATGACTCATCGACATCCTTAGGTCGATACCTAAGTGTCAAAACCCTAGATACCAAAACCCTAGGTGTATAAAATCCTAGGTCAACTTGACGCATGTTTTCAAGGCTTCGCCAGCCTGTCTTTTCTTCCTTCTCGCGCGGTGCTCCAAAGCATCCAACAATGGCTTTTTATGCTTGCTGAGTTGTCCCTGATCCGTCTTCCTCTCTGATTTGTCATCCTCGATCTCCTAGCCCAACAAATTTCTTTCTCTTACTTCGCTCTGTCTTTTCTACTCTTTTGCTCACTTCAACCCAATATCATTCATTGTGTCTTCTGTGTAGTTCACATTTTTCCTTTTCTCCCTTAATCTTTGCTTGCTTCCATAACCAAGGGCCAACAATAGGATTTAGAATTTCAGATTTCAGAGTTTCACACTTTAGGCTTTCCAGCATACAACATTTCCGAAGTCCCGATATCCGAAACATGTGGATAATAAAAGGTTAAACTAGCTTTAAATAAAATAATCTCAATTAATACTTAATTAATAGTTTCACAATTTTAGAGTTTGGGCCCTTGCCATCTTTCATATCCCTAACTCACGAAACCTAAGCTCCCGAACATCTTAAGCAGTAAGCTGGATTAATTAAGGATTAAGAGCGGTTAGTAAATAATTAATCCCTTCGCGATTTCACATTTCAGAAGTCATATCTTGAACTGTTATCTAATATCCTGAGGCCCGAAACCACGAAAGAATGCTTAATGATAAACATGATTAATTAAATATTAAATACGATTAAAAGATTAATTAATCCTTGCACAATTTAGCATTTCAGGATTCTTATCTCAAGAGGTTACCTGATATCCCAAAGTCCGAAACCACGAATTACTGCATGGTTAAACGTGATTAATTAGTGGGTTAAGAAAAATTATTTCATGATTAATGTTTCGTTGAATCATAACTCGGGTAAATTCCAATGTCGATTGTCAAAGTTTCTAATCGTGAACCACCAGAAATTAATGAAATTAATAAGTGACCTAAGACAATCATTCCAAATCCACCACCTAAATCGTTTTCATTAAGGAAAGTAAATACTTCGTCGGTAGAGATATTTGTAAATTGATGCAATTAAAGGAAAGAGATATTGAAGTTTGAATTTCATTGTGCGTTTTCACAGAGCAATAAGTTTTCAAGATAAATAATTTTGTGCATTTGCTGTGACAGGTAGCAGAGTTCTGAGGTCTGATACCATGGCTCCACGAAAAGCAGCTAAAGCCTCTGGTGAAAGTTCAAGTCAGAACACATATGTCCTTTCCGACACTTCGCCCATAATCATAGACTCCATTAGAACCTGGACGTAGGTATTCAATATTCTACAACATGAATTGGTCAACTGCCCAGATGATTCAAGCGACGAGGAGACTGAGACCCTAGCTACCAAATACAAAACCGTTTCCCAATCAGAGCTACATAAGATAGAAATGATGCCTAGAATCCTTCCTTAAAATAATATGATCGGTTTGGCATTGGAAAACATTGATATCCCGACCAGGACCATCTACAAGTCGAATTTTTTTGCAGTTGGGTATTTCCAACCAGAACATTTACAGGTAATGTACAAATTATCTCCAGCGCCCAACTTCATTTATAATGCCAACTTCCTAATGGAATTCGACGGGAAGGAATGCACCCAATACGAAAAGAACCTGCCCGACTTAATTAAGGATTGGTGCTCTCGCCCTGAGATGTTCAGAGCTGACTCCCATGGCGTATATGCAATTTCCTCACTAGAGCCTCACATGATGTATGTGGCCATGATGATGTGTAGATTTTATGAGAGGGAAAACACTGCCCATTTATTGTTGCCATGGGTGCCTATTATGCATACAGTAGCAGACACATATTCTTTTGATTGGGCCAAAATATTGTCTGACAATTTGGTTAGGGAAATTATAGAATATCAGTCACTAAAATCCAAGGGGCAACCTGCTTCATTTTTCATGTCGACTTAGATCATGGATGTTGTCTGTTTTATGACACCTTTCCCTTTGATGGGCTAGAACTAGACTCCAACTAGTGTTGAGCCGATACATATTTATCATTCGAAGCTTTGGGAGGAGAAAACGAGAGATTTCTTCTACGAAATCTGCAACTAGGTGGTGGTGTCGATGCATACCGCTATATATTGTTGCCCACCTCCCAGGATTTCTGACAAAAAAGTGGCTAATCTAGGGAAGATAGAAGACTGGTACATGGAAGAGCATTTCTCCTATATTAGGGTTTTTGGTTGTTCGGTTCCTGCGCATGCTCTGCCTAAATTTCTACCAGGTCGATTGGTGTGCCATGAAGTAGCACATCAAACTGTGCATGGGAGAATTTGTAAGGAACTAAAAGAAGTACAAAAAATGGTATGGTCTGCCTTTCTCATGCAGATTGGTATGTTTTCTCTATTGGATTTTTTCCATTCGAAAGTAGAGGCCCTGGCCCTAGAAGAAATCAAGTTGGTCAATATCTAATTCAAGAATCATGATCCACAAAGGATCGTAGGTAATCACATGGCCCTCTACAATTTGAAAAGGTATGAACATGAAGATTATCCTCTAGATGAAATAGTCCGAGAATCAAGGTCCTATTGGGAAGTCTTGATTCGAGTGCAAAATCTGGCTCCAGACCAATTGGTCGAGTTTTATAATTTCCAGAAGCATCGAAGAAATAACCTTCCCAGAGCATTGCAGGGAGAAACCCCAATGCCTCTGACTGCACAGAGAATTGAGACCCAGAGTGTAGAAATAGGGAGCTCCAGTAGACAGGATGCTCAAGAACATCTAGAGAAAATTGATGTTTTGACTCAGAAGGAGGACACCATGTTGGCAAATCCACCAAGTGATCAAGCTAAAGCTCAGGCCGAAGCCTTGATAAGAAGGGGAGAAGAGAAACCACCAGTCACACTAAGTAAATCAGCTTCTGATGCAGCCGAGCAACAACCATCCACCGAGATAGGAAACCCTATCCAATATATCACACCTTTACAGTCCAGTAGAGGTAATCCTAGTGCTGAAGTGGTATTCATAGAAGATCTTATGCCTATTTCGGTAGAAGAGATTCCCTCTTCCAACATCTTCTTCAGCAAGAAGAGAAAAGCTGTAGTAAAAAGAGAAGTATATCAGAGGGAGGGTGTTCCTATCAATAGACATAGAGTAATGTATGATGGACAGGCCCAAGAAGAAACATATTTCTCTATGAATGTGGAATAGTCATTGGGAGCCTTTACCACAACAAACCAGTTTTCAGTTGGAAACCTAAAGGGAAAGTTGAAGCAGAAGGATCTACTGGTGAACTAGTTGCGAGACCAAGTAAATAGTGTAGAACAAGGGGTCATAAGAGAAATGAATAAAGGATTCGAGCATATTAGAACCCATTATAGGCAGGAAATTCAATAGCTCAAGATCAACCTTGACGAGATGCATAAAAGTTCACATGCGAGTAGAGAATTGGTCGTCCGATAGGGAGAATTGGTCAAACAACTGCAGGAAAAAATAAGCTTGACCAAAAACGTAGCAGTAGATATATCATATTTCTGAGCCCAAGCCTTAGAGGTACATGAGAAATTGGGATCGGCCCAACAAATCCCGTTGACTAAAATTGAAAACATTCAAAATTATTATCGATCAACATAACACTCTTTAAACAATATTTGCATAAAAGAGAAGGAGGCCACTGAAACTAGAGTCACATTCCAAGAGGCTATCCTAGCAATAGAAAAAGAGGAAGTTTCTAGGGTCACCAGATTGTCCCTCTCAGAGAAAAACTGAGGAGACATAATACTTAAGACCTGGGAGGCCAATATGGTTGAGAGCAAAAGACTGGTCAGGGAGTTGAAGCAAGCTTTTGAAGAAGCATTCTACGCTCTTGAAAAGGAGTCACTATGCATTGGAAGAAATAATATCCCCGAAGCCTTGGGACAAATTGATATAGCTAAAAATCAATTTGATTTCAAGACAAGTATGGAAGAATCCAGAGCTGAAAGTTTACAATTGAAGCAAGTTTACCTTACTCAGATAAACAAATGGATAGTCAATCCTAGCTTACAACTACAGTCTCTGTCTCTAGAAGCCGGGAGGATGGAAGATAGGCTACCTCATATAGAAAAGAGGTTATATACTCTTGAATCAAACGATACAATAGATCCTTCCAGGCTGGTGGTGAAATTTGTGGGCAGGTGCGTTCAATGTGTCGAGCAAGGGAGAGTTGGCACATCTGGAAACAAATAATACACAAGTCATGATTAGAGACCAACTATTTTTTGAGCTGGAGTCCAAGAAGAAGAAACGTCTCTGCCAGTAGGCAAAGAGATATAAATCTTTAGACGAAACGTTCCAATTTTTAATTGTAATATTAAATTGTAAGAATTCCAACCGCCTGAGGTTGATGATCATTTTTGTATAAATACATAGTTCTAAGACTTAAAACGGGCTGCTTCTTGTCAAATGTAATAGAGATAAAATATCCTTGTGTGAGAATTAATACAAGTGCAGACATAGATTCCAATTTTTGTGCAATTTGAGTTATATCTTCCTCTCGTATTCCATATTTCTAGTTTCTTTTATGTCTCTTTGATAAGAAAGTGTTTACAATTTAGTACCGCGGCTACTCTAATCACATCAAATCGGTTGTTCGTTAAGAAAACAATTTTTCCTCTGTATTTGTTGTAAGTAAATACAAGACATGTGAGCTACTTGGATAGTCGAATCTTATATCCTTTCAAGAGTGCATGCTTTATTTTCTTCTACTGTGAATAAGGAAAGATTCATCTTGCATTTGATGCCTTATTTGGTATAGCAGTTTTGTAAGTTTTCCCTCACACCATTTGATTTCACAAATCGACTCAAACGACAAATTACGACCTTTGTCCTATTCTGTCATTATTTTCATTTGAGGAATTAAATATTTTATAACTAACGGAAGGAAAAACACCTTTCAAAATCAACTTTTATATGTATGATGCCTTGACATTACTCTTTTAAGCCTTAAGTGTAATCTCAAGAACAACACATATATCAATCCTTGGTTTATATTAATGAGTATCTACCTAATGTAGCAATGCTTATCAATGTGCCCTGCATTTGGGATGTCAAATCCACCAATAAATTTCAAGGGAAGGTTTTGTTGGGGAAAGGTAGATGGAGGAAAGTCAACGACGAGACAATACAAAATCAAAAATGTTTTATATTAGTTTTTATTATTGTACCTATTTCTCTTTTTGTATATATATTATTAAGATTTATTAATACCTAAATCAACTCTTATTTTTTCATATCAATAGYTGAGAGTGGGATGTAATGCATTTATACGTTTCAAATAACCTTAACATGAGGAATATATGGATAGATTGATGTAAATAATTTAATGATAGGTTACCATGGAATGGGGTGGAAAAATTGATTAGAAGAGCTCATCTAGATCAATATACTAGTGTTAAGCAGAGGGAGATTGAATTAATGTATGGTGCAAATGATAGACAGGTAAGCATTACCCATTAATTTTTAATTGTTTTTCCAATGTATGTGCCGTGTGTTTTTCCCTTAAACTATTAACTCAATGTACATATTTTTATTAATTGACAACCCATTTTTAACTTGTAGAGCATGCAAGTCAAACACCACACGACTATGTGGTGCAATGGCTAAAAAATTCACATCAAATAGTTGTATGGCCAAAACAAAATCTCTGACCATGGGATAATTGTAGTTTTTTAGGTTACTAATGTTTCATGGAGCAGTGCAGGCATTTGGTAGTATTTGTAAATAGATACTATGGATTTTTGGAAGATATACATGAGATAGACTTGAAATCCTTCAAAATAGTTGTATTCAAGGTTGGTTGGTATGGATTATAGATGAATGAACCTGATATTGATATAACTATTATTGAGAATGGTAATGGATTTATCATGATTA
>ML791272.1:231024-260832 GCA_009831015.1 Picea engelmannii | reverse complement strand
ATCACTTAATCAAAGAAGGCAATGAATAGGTTGTACATGCTCATCACTTAAAAGCAAATCAGTCTCTTCAAACAATGGAACAATTAAGAAAGACAACTTATGCAAGAAACACACCTATAATTGTGTCAAATCAAGCAATTGATATTAAGCATGAACATGAGATGATTGTAGAATGGAAGTTCAATCATACTTTGCTTCAATATAAGCTAATGTCGTGCAATTAATACAAGCATATTATCTCATTTGAAGACATATTTATGATGTTATCATTGCTAATGTTTTCAACATGGATGGTAGTGGCTTTAGTGAGATGTGACATAGTACAAGTGGCTAATAATATGCTGTCAGTTTTCATGGTTGTTTTACAATTGATATTGATGAGACATATGCACAGGATAAAGTTTAAAGACATAGAACAAGTGGGGTGGCCTATCCCGCACTTGATGACTGGTTACTATCCTTTTGGAGGACCAAATGGATCCAGGAAGGCCTAAAAATCAAATTTCTCGGAATCAGATGAAACCAGCGCCATTGCATCCGTCTTGTTGCACTGATTCCAACCATATAATTGTTTCCTCAAACAAACACCGTATGCAAAAGTTATCATGTTCTGATCAAATTCCCAAATAGGCAAAAAAAAGTCAACTGGTCAAAGTCAACGCTGATGTCAGCAGGTACGACAGGTGACATCAACATGATGTCATCATGCTGACATGACATCACTAGGAGGTGACATGTGTCACTCGAATTCGGCGTTTTCGGCTTGAGTTGGCACTATACGGATTTGACACGTGTCACTATACGAATGACATGTGGCAGTCCATACATGATGTGGCCCAATGAAAGACTGGCACGTGGCAGTACAGATGACAACTGGGCCATACAGATGTTGAATGGGAAAGGTGACTGTGCAGTATAGACGTGATGTGTCATACCACATGGTTGTACGCCGTATGACATGTGAAGTGACTAAGCAGGTGATAGGGCTGTACGAAAGATGATGTGGCAGTTGACTGGGTTGTACGACGGTGACGTGGTAGGATGACTGGATGCTGGCTGTGTCACTGAATGTGCTAGTATGGACCAATCCGAGGGTGACACATGGCCCAATAAAAGGGTGGCACGTGGCACCCCAGATTTTTCCAATGACAACTATTTCAAGAAAAAATTATGGGCCTGGGGAATTGAACTCGCGACCTTCGAGAAAGCCAAAGTATCTGCAATCACCACCGGATCGGTCGGGCTACTAGTTGGTTCTTAACTAACTCACAAAAGATTTTTGTTTTGTTGTGATTTTGCGGGTTAATTGGGGATAAGCTCTGATCGACGAGGGTCAGCCCCGACCGACCAGGGGCTGGAGAGCTAAGACCGGGGGGGGGGCGACACACTAGGACTAGCCCGAGGAAACATGGAACATTCACATGTGACTAGGGGCCCAAAGAAAATGGTCTGCGCCTTGTTTATACACATTTTTTGGTTTTAAAACCATAATGTATGAATTTATTTGATTTTAAGCTTGTTTTTGGGAGATTTTGTCCATTATTGGAGGATCTGGAGCTCTTTTTGAGGCCATATATTGGTAGGAAGTTTGGAGGTTGTTGAAAAATTCAAACCTATATAAGATAGAGGTTATTGGTAGCCTTGGGGAGGTTCAGAGAAGGATAAATTCTAAGGAATTTGACATTCCAAGCCATTTTTATGCACAGAAGCCATTGAGGAGAGGAACTTTGCGGGCCAATTCTGGGAGCTTTGCTCAACCGTTTTCAGTGCCGTCAGTTCTATTGGGTTATTCAGGTCTAGCAGAACACATCTAGACCATTTTTTAGTCCATTTGACACTTTTATGATGTACATTTGAAGCTTTGAAGATAAATAAGAAAGCCTCACCCACTTAGACAAAGGCCCAGAGACGTAGGCGATATTGCTGAACTCTGTTAACAACTTTGTTGTTATGGTTTGCTAATTATTTGTGCTTACTTTCAGATATTCATATCTTATTATGGATTCCATGTTATATCATTGATTCTTTCTCTTTCTTCAATTCCTAAATGGTTAATTAACTCATGCTTTAAAAACTTAACCATAGTCTTTAAAAGATCATTTCAGATCAATATGAGAGTAAGAGGTCAAAGGATGTATTAAAAAGGGGATTCATTAAAAACATAATGAAATGTTAGGATATGTAGGGGAGGTTTTCATGTGTGTAGGGTATTAGGAGGTTTGAGATGTTTTCATGTGTGTAGGGTATTAGGAGGTTTGATGAGTATTTTGATGTATATTCTCGCCCATTTTATGTGTATTCATACCCAAATCATATGCATATACATTTTCATATGTATTAAATGTGTTACATTAAGTAGATAAGAAAATATAGCCATTGTTAAAGGGAAATAGAAACATAATAGATAAGAATGTAAATCAGGGTCTAAATATGATTGCAAAAATAGAATGGGGGAGATTACATGACACACATTAATTCCAAGACAATGGTTCCTCTTTTTGCTTTAGGGGATCCTAAAATGGTTGAAATACATCTACTGAAAAGTTCTCTTGTAATCTCATATATCATCTAGAGATCTAATAAAGTCGTAGCAATTCTATCCTCCAAGTCTCCCTAGAAAAATTCTTTTAAAGGTGGTTCACATGGTAATCTTAGTTCAGACCCTAATGAAGTTTTTATTTATTGGTTCCCACTACAAATCCTTTGATTTCTCCTAAAGGTATATTATTTGACAATGCCAATGTAGAAAAATTGCAAGAATAATAGGAGGTCATCAAGTAGCCAAGACATTGAAAAGGAGAACCTTCTTAGGGATCCACAACAAACCATGAGACTCCAAATAGAATGGAGAAGGATTTTTTTATAACTACCTTCTATGATGAGAATGCCCAACATTACCACTCATGTGTTACTAAGTGGATATGGTAACAAATTGAGAGTCAACCTCCCTACAAATGACACAAGACCAATGTTCAAGTGGAAAAATAAAACATTAATGTTGAGATGTTGTTTCCTCTTTGTTATTAAGGGGAACCTAAAATGGTCGAAGAAACCTTGCCTAAAAATTATCTTGTTATCTCAGATATCACCAAGAGATTCAATGGTCACAACAATGCTAACCTCCAAGGCTCCCCTTAAATTTATTCTAAAGGTGGTTCCCAAGGTAATGTGCATTATGACCCTATTGAAGTTTTGATTAATTGTTTCCCACCACAAATCCTTTCATTTCTCCTAAAGGTATCTTATTCAACAACAATAATATAGAAAAAACATAAGCACATAAGATAGAAGTTTTTTTTTTTTTTTTAAAGTGCCTCCCATGATGAGCATGGAAAACACTATCACTGGTATGTTACTAAGTGGAGATGGTAGTAGATTGAAACCTAAGCTCCCTATAAAAGACCTGAAATCAATGTTTAGGTGGAATTGACAAACATTAATGCTAAGATGTTAGTTCTTCTTTGTACTTTAGGGGAGACTAAAATAGTTAAAGACCCTTTGCATAAAAATTATATTGTAATATCAAATATCACCAAGAGAATTAATGGTGTTGGGTTGTTATATTATTTTTAATGAAAATTGAAGGTCGAAGATAACCAAAAAAAGTCAAAGTCGAAGTGATCGACAACAAATTGAGAGGTCAGTCGACAAGAGGTAGTCAGGGGGTCCTATGACAACTGACTGAAGACCAAATGGAGGTCGACTGGTAATTTGATAGGTAGTGAACTGTAACAGAATCCCAATATTCACAGGATTTGTAGCCAATGACATATGTGGATATGTAACCATTTTTGGACTCCATTCTTTAGTTTTTCCTACTGTTAAGCCTACACATAAGACATATTTTAATCATGTTATGTTGATCAATCTGTTAGAGGTTGTTGGTCATGTAGATGTAATCCGACTTAGATGTAGGGTTGTTCTTTTGGAAGCAAGAGAGTATGATGTTTATTGTATCTTAAGTGTAGATCAAGGTTAGCCATGTAACCCTTTATTTTGAATGAATAAGACAACAAGAGAGAAAGACGCTCAAGGAATGCTAGTTTTTCCATTTGGGTTTCCAGGGTAAAATATCCATGTACTGTGTGATTGATTTTCCATTTACTTTCTTTTTTAAGTCTGTCTTCTTCTCTTCTATTAGGTTTAACATGGAATTTCATTTTCCTAACATGTGGTATCAAATCTTGATTTGAAAAATATTGGATCTGAGCTAAACCCTAGGTCTAGTAAGAGTTGTAAGGCATAGATGTTTAAAGTTATGCTTGAAAGAATGGCAAGCAGTTTGAGGATAAAGATTGAAAATTTTAATGGCCAACATTTTGAGCTTTGGAAGCTTAAAATTGAATATCTCTGATGCAAGAGCATCGTCAGCAAGCCTACGTGGAGAGACAACTCAATGCCTTAGCGCGCCGTTGAATCATTTCAGAATCTTAACTGCTGGTGTTTCCTGCAATTTTTTTTTTGAAATGATCGGAAACTGAAGAAGATCAAACACTTGGAAGCTGAATGACCATGAATAATCTGGGAGTTTCACTCCTAGAATTTAATGTAACAGAAATTAGGTAGTAGTTATTTTTTTTTTATCGAGTAGACGAGTAGTTGAGGGGAACCCTAAGAACCCTCTGAAATAAATAGAGGTTTTGGATGCCCGAATGGGGTTGCTGCAAGTTAGTAGGAGTTTGTTGTGATTTAGTTGTTGCATTGTTTTAGCTCTTTTTTTTATCATAGTTGTATCCATTTACTTTTAAATGACTATAACAGAGGAAAATTGATCCAATGCATGGTGTTGCTACTGTTTACAATTCCTTGTTATTTTTGTTTTAATGAATGAATGAGTTATATTGTTGAGTATATGAAACTGTGAAGTGTTTAGATAAGTTTGAATTTTTATCTTCATTGAGTTCATGCAAGGTGTGTATATAGTCTGCAAGGAGTGCATTGACAAAGTCTATTTTGACTCAGAAGATCAAAAGAGATAGCGTGAAACTTTCCTTTGCAAGGAGTGAAAAGAGATTGTTGCAAGGTGTGCACAGTCATCGCAAGAACTTAAGTCTTGCATGAGAATATACTGCAAGGAGTGATAGAGTCTATTTCGACTCAAAATATCATAAGAGATAGCGTAAAATTTCCATTTTCAAGGAGTGAAAACGGGCTGCTCCAAGGCGTGCACAATCGACCGCAAGAAGCTAAGTATTGCGTAAGAATTTGTTGCAAGGAGTGCACAGATCCAAAACTCTACTAAGTTTCAAAGTAACTGTCTAAGGAGTCAAAGGGTTCTAAGGGGAAATCTCACAAGAGATAGCGGGATAAATATTCAAGGGAAACGAAGTTCTGAAGATTATACGAGTCATCGACAAAGATTCGTTCAAGAGGGAGTGAGATCATTCCAAATCATCAGATATGAGAAAAGTGCATGAGCTTTAGCCTCTGTGTGCACCTAGAAGGAGAAGTTGCAGAAGAGACAAAGTAGATCCTGACCGTTGGTCGCCAAGAGGTTACGTGTCAACAGATCTGAGGCTTCGGGAAAAATTACTTCGAAGATTTCAGTTGAGAGTTGAAACTCTTGAAACCTAAAACCTGAAGTGAATCTGGACCGTCAGATCCAGAGGGATGCGTGGCGACAGATCGTGAGCTTCAGGAAGAAGAAAAGGTGGAGTGTTGAAACTCCCAAAGTCCGAATAGCCGAAGAGTTGGGGGTCATCGATCTATAGGAGGACATGTGTCAACCGATTGTGTACTCTGGGTAAAACGCTCCGGGAAAAAGTGAGTGTGGAGGAGTTGAGAATTGAGATTTCCGAAACTCTAAGATCCAAAGCGAATCATAGTCATCCGATTCAGAAGGACACATAGAAGAAATTCGTGGAATCCGGGCAAAGACCCAAAGTAAATCATAGCCTTTAGATTAAGGAGGACACACATCGCAAATCCATGCACTCCGGCTGAAGACCCAAAGTGAATCTCAGTCATTTGATTAAGGAGGACACACAACAAAAATATACGCACTTCGAGGGAATGTGAGTGGGCAGGAGTTAAGAAACCCGAAGTCCGAAGACTCGAAGAAATAACAACCACCGATATGTAGGAGAAACATGTCAATATATCGTGAGCTCTGGGTGAAAGAATTGCAAAGAAAGTAAGGTTTGAGAGTTGAAAACTTTGAAACCTGAATTGGCGAAGAAAATCACGACCATTGATTTGAAAGGGGCATACGTCAATAGATCACGGAGATACAAGAAGGAATGATCTGGAGAGAAGTAAGGAAAGGAGACATATCTGAACCATTGATCGAGAGGCTCCAACCGATATCATGAGATCAATGGTCAAGCAGGATTTCGGGGGTAGAAAGTGCTCGGACTTTAAAAATTTAAGAGTGGACCGCAATCGAAACCACAATATTGCAAAAGGGACGTGTGGTGATTGGTAGCGAATTGTGGGGAGAAAAGTGGGTTGATCCCAAACTGCTCTTGGTCGCGCCCACAATTGTGTGTTTACGCGAGGACATAGCCCAAGGTCACATACAGGAAAGGGCTAACGGAAGAGGAGCTAGCGCTTGAACCTTGATAGTTCAACAACATGAAGGGGGAGGTTGTGAGTGCCATAGAACCTGCACCAAAATAATGAAAGGGCCTATGTTAATTACAAGCAAGACCATTAAGGTGTCAGAGATCCGATTCGGCTCCGAGAATCGAAGATCATTGACCAGAAGTTCTAACAACCCCAAGGAGAGAAGGGGGGGTCTGCATCAAGTGGTATCAGATCCTGATTTTGTCTATAGATTTCAAGGGAAGGAGATAAAGGAGATATTCGAATACCATCAAGTGGTATTAGAAGCTCGAAGGTGTACTCTATGTGTGAGAGATAGTCAACATAATTCCACCAAGGAGACGTGTGGAGCCACCTTTAACCAATTACGTTGTAGAAAGAGAAATGAGAGAGCTTCGTGCAATATTAGAGGCGATGGAGGAAGAAGCAGAGGAGGAGAAGTGAGGTGTTATGCATGTGGAAAGACAAGACATATGTCTTGGGAATGTCCCGAGAAAAAAGAAGAAGGAGGTGAAGCTCACATTTCAGAAGCACATAAAATTAATGTTGAAGAAGAAGGTGCAGAGGATGGAACATCCCTGATGTTGAGGAAGGTTCTCTTAAAACCAGAGTCAGAAATTGAAAATCCAGTGTAGAGGAACAATCTATTCAGGACAACTTGCAAGACTAAAGATAGAGTATGCAAGGTGATAATTGACAGTGGGAGCACTGACAACTTAGTATCCACAGAGATGGTGGAGAAATTGGAGCTGGAGACAACTGCACATCCAAATCTATATAAAATCTCATGGTTGCAGAAAGGACACTAGGTAATGGTCACTAAACAATGCCTCATTGAATTTAACATAGGAGGATATAGAGATGAAATCCAGTTTGATGTGATTCCCATGGATGTATGTCATGTTTTGTTGGGAAGACCATGGCAGTTTGATAGAAATGTCATTCATGATGGGAGAAAAAATACTTACACCTTGGAGAAGAATGGTAGGACACACATCTTGCTTCCAATAGGGGAGAAGAAAGTAAAAGAGGAAGCCAACTCAAGCATACTTCTCATGAGTGGGAAGGAACTCCTGAGAGAAGTCAATAAGGAACAAGAGATGCAATTTAACGTGGCGAGGAAACCCAGAGTTGTCCTTACAAGTACTTCGATGGATTATTTGCCTGAAGAAGTTAAAAATATGTTGGATAATTTTGTTGACATAGCAGTGGATGAGTTGCCTAACTCATTGCCACCCATCAGAAGTATCAACCATCATATTGATTTGATACCAAGAGAAAGCCTGCCAAACAAAGCAACATACAAATTGACACCTCAATAGAATGAAGAGGTAAAGAACCAAGTCTAGGATTTGTTAGACAAGGGTTTGGTCAGAGAAAGTTTGAGTCCATGCGTAGTACCAACCATGTTGAGTCCAAACAAGGATGGAGGATGGAGAATGTGTACAGACTCAAGGGCCATTAACAATATCACCATCAGGTATATATTTCCTTTGCCAAGAATGGATGAGTTAATGGATTGTCTAAGTGGAGCAAATTTCTTTTCTAAGATAGATTTGAAAAATGGATATCACCAGATAAGGATGAGAGAAGGTGATGAGTGGAAAACAACCTTTAAGACAAATGAAGGATTGTATGAGTGGCTTGTTATGCCATTTGGATTAAAAAATGCTCCAACTACTTTTATGAGGTTGATGAATGAAATACTGAAAGATTTAATTGGCAAGTTTGTGGTTGTATATCTGGATGATATACTAGTCTTTAGCAAGACTAAAGAGGAGCATTTGAAACATCTGATATTAGTGATGAGGAGACTACAACAGGAGAAGTTGTTGATAAATCTGAAGAAGTACTCTTTTATGAATACATAACTCATTTACTTGGGTTTTGTGATCTCTTCAAATGAATTGAAGATGAATCCAAAGAAGGTAAAAGAAATCAAAGAATGGCCATCACCAAGGAGTATGTTTGAAGTGAGAAGATTCCATGGATTAACAAGTTTCTATAGGAATTTCATCAGAAATTTCAGTGGAATTTGTACACCAATGATGGATACAGTGAATAAGAGGCACACATATTTTAAATGGATAGAGGAGGTCGAGAGGAGCTTCAATATATTGAAGGAGAAGATAACAGAATGACCAATTCTGGTTTTGCCAAATTTTGGGAAGACATTTCAAGTGAGATGTGATGCAATTGGAGCAGTCTTGAGCTAGGATAATAAACCAGTTGCATACTTCAGTGACAAGATGAATGATACTAAGAGAAAGTACCCCACATATGCTAAAGAATTTTATGCTATAATTCAAGCCTTGAATAAATGGAGGCACTACCTTGTTCCAAAGGAATTTGTCTTGTATACAAATAACCAAGATTTACAATTCATAAACAGATAGGAAAAATTGAATCAGAGGCATGCAAAGTGGATTGTGTTTATGCATAATTTTACTTTTGTCATAAAACATATTTCTGGAAATGTTAACAAATTTGTTGATGCATTGAGCATGAGATGTTTGATTCTGCAGAAGTTTCAGGCGAAGACCTTAGGGTTTGAGACAAGAGCCAGTGGAAAGAGTATATGATTCAAGAGGGATTGTTGTTCAAGGACCATCAGTTGTGGATACCAAAATGCTCAATGAGGGATAACCTTTTGAAGGAAAAGCATAGAGGAGGATTGGTTGGACATTTTAGCCATGATAAAACATTTGCACAATTGAGCAGTTCATACTATTAGCTAGGTATAAGGAAAGAAGTGATAAAGTTTGTGAACATATGTAGAATCTGCCAACATGCAAAAGGAAAAAGACAGAACACTGGATTGTATCAACCATTGCCAATACCAGCGAGGCCTTGGGATGAAATAAACATGGATTTTGTGTTGGGACTACCAAGAACACAAAGAGGAAGTGATTCCATATTTGTGGTAGTGGATGGATTTTCAAAGATGACACACTTTATCCCATTCCAGAAGAATAGTGATGAAATACATGTTGCAAATTTATTTTTCAAGGAAGTTGTTCATCTTCATGGATTACCCAAAAGTATTGTCTCAGATAGAGATACCAAATTCGTTGGTCATTTCTGGAAAACACTATGGAAGAAGTTGGGGACAAATTTGTCCTTCAACTCAACTTATCACCCTCATATAGATGGACAGACTGAGGTGGTGAAAAGAAGTTTGGGGAACTTATTGAGGAGTCTGGTCACTGAGCATCATAATCAGTGGGATCATATTCTACCACAAGAAGAATTTGCATACAATGAATCACCAACTAGAAGCACTGGAAAGAGCCCATTCCAAATACTATATGGAATGCAACCAAGAGGAGTAGCTGAGTTGAGAGACTTGGAAGAGAGTGAGATTAGAAGCGCTGGAGCATAATAGTTTGCTGCAGAAATATAGAAGCTCTTTATCTAGATTAGAGAGCAGTTGCAAAAATCTAGCCAAGAGTACAAGCACAGAGTTGATCAACATCGCAGAGAGCTTCAATTTGAAGTATGAGATCAAGTTCTGACACATCTCAAGAAATAAATGTTTCCAAGAGGAACATATAACAAGTTGAAGATGAAGAAGATAGGGCCATGTAATATCTTAAGGAAGTTTGATGCAAATTCCTATGAGATTGAGTTGCCAGATGATGTGGGCATATCACCCATATTCAACATATTAGACTTGTATCCTTATAGGGAATATGACATAGAGAGATCATAATATCAAGAGAAGATTGGAAAGAAAATCCACAGATGGAGAATATCGTTGATCGAAGGATTGGAAAGAAGACCACGAGTACGACCTATTTTGAATATTTGGTCAAGTGGAAGGGACACCTGATAGAAGATGCCCGTTGGGAAAATGAATCTGATATCCAGAAGCATGGAAAGTCAGTGCAGGAGCTCATGGACAGGTGTCCATGAATTTTTGGCCAGGGGAGTATGATGCAGGAGCATCGTCAACAAGCCTACATGGAGAGACAACTCAACGCCATAGCATGTCGTTGAATCATTTTAGAATCTTAACCGATGGTGTTTCCTGCAAATATATTTTTTTAAATGATCGGAAACTGAAGAAGATCAAATGCTTGGAAGATGAATGATCATGAATGATCTAGGAGTTTCACTCCTAGAATTTAATGTAACAAAAATTAAGTACCAGTTAGTTTTTTTTTTTTTCGAGTAGACGAGTAGTCGGGGGGAACCCTAAAAACCCTCTGAAATAAATAGAGGTTTTGGATGCCCGAATGGAGATGCTGCAAGTTAGTAGGGGTTTGTTGTGATTTAGTTGTTGCAGAGTTTTAGCTCTTGTTTTATCATAGCTCTAGCCATTTACTTTTGAATGAATATAACAAAGGAAAATTGATCCAATGCATGGTGTTGCTATTGTTTACAATTCCATGTTATTTTTGTTTTCATGAATGAATGAGTTATATTGTTGAGTATATGAAACTGTGAAGTGTTTAGATAAGTTTCAATTGTTCTCTTCGTTGAGTTCATGCAAGGTGTGCATACAATCCACAAGGAGTGCGTTGACAGAGTTTGTTTCGACTCAGAAGCTCAGAAAAGATAGCATGAAACTTCCCTTTGCAAGGAGTGCAAAGAGACTACTGCAAGGTGTGCACAGTCACCACAAAAGCTTAAGTCTTGCGTGAGAATATACTGCAAGGAGTGATAGATTCTATTTTGACTCATAAGTTTAGAAGAGATAGCGTAAAATTTCCATTTGCAAGGAGTGCAAAGGGGCTGCTGCAAGGCGTGCACAGTCGCCCACAAGAAGCTAAGTCTTGTGTAAGAATATGTTGCAAGGAGTGCACTGATCCAAAATTTGACTAAGTGTTGAAGTAACCCTCTAAGGAGTCAAAGGGTTCGAAGGAGAAAGCTCACAACAGATAGCGGGAGAAATCTTCAAGGGAAATGCAGTTCTAAAGATTATACGAGTCATCGACTAAGAATCATTCAAGAGGAAGCATGATCATTCCAAATCATTAGATCTGAGAAAAGTGCACGAGCTTTAGCCTCTATGTGCACCTAGAAGGAGAAATCACCGAAGAGCCGAAGTATATCTTAGTCATTGGTCGCCAGGGGGTTATGTGTCAACAGATTTGAGGCTTCGGGAAAAATCATTTCGAATAATTCAGTTGAGAGTTGAAACTCCCGAAACCTGAAACCCAAAGTGAATCTGGACCATCAGATCCAGAGGGACGCATTGTGGTGGATCGTGTGCTTCAGGAAGAAGCAAAGGTGGAGTGTTGAAACTCCCAAAGTTCGAATAGCCGAAGAGATGGGGGTCGTCGATCTATAGGAGGACATGTGTCAATCGATTGTGCCACTCTAGGAAAAAGCAAGCGTGGAGGAGTTGAGAATTGAGATTTCCGAAACCCAAAGATCTGAAGCGAATCATAGTCGTCCGATTTAGAAGGACACACGACAGAAATCCATGGAATCTGGGTAAAGACCCAAAGTAAATCATAGCCATCGGATTAAGGAGGACACAGGACACAAATTCGTGCACTCTGGGTGAAGACCCGAAGTGAATCTCAGTCATCCGGTTCAGGAGGACACGCAACATAAATCCACGTACTTCGAGGGAAAGTGAGTGGGTAGGAGTTGAGAAACCCAAAGTTTGAAGAAATGAAGAAATCACAGTCGTCGATCTGCAGGAGACATGCATCAATAGATCATGAGCTACAGGTGAAATAATTGCGGAGAAAGTAAGGTTTGAGAGTTGAAAACTTTGAAACTTGAATTGGCGAAGTAAATCACGACCATTGATTTGAAAGGGGCACACGTCAACAGATTGCGGAGATCTAGGAAGGCGTGATCCAAAGAGAAGGAAGGAAAGGAGACAAATATGAACCATTGATCGAGAGGCTCCACCCGAGATCATGAGATCAATGGTCACATAGGATTGCGGGGGAAGAAAGTGCTTGAACTTTAAAAATTTGAGAGTAGACTGCAATCAAAACCACAGTATTGCAAAAGGGACGTGTGGAGCTTGGTAGTGAATTGTGGGGATAAAAGTGGGTTGATCCAAAACCACTCTTGGCCACCTTGCAATTGTGTGTTTACGTGAGGACATAGCTCGAGGTCACATACAGGAAAGGGCTAATGGAAGAGGAGATAGCACCTGAACCCTGATACTTGAATAGCGTGAAGGGGGAGGTTGAAGGTGCCATAGAAACTGCACCAAAATACTGAAAGGGCTTGTGTTAATTACAAGCGATACCATTAAGGTGTCAGATATCCGATTCGGCTCCGAGAATCGAAGATCCTTGACTGGGAGGTCGAACAACCCTGAGGAGAGANGAAGGGGGGGGGGGTATGCATCAATCTCCTTGTAGATAGAGAAAAATGTGTAGTAGTATGTTCAGGTACCTTTCTGATAGTTATGTTGAGGGAAGAATGGGAGAAACTCAAAAGAAGGGCAAGTAGTATGATTCTATTGTGTCTTGAAAATTTGGTGTTGCTGAATGTCCCGGGTGAAGACTTGGCCAAGAAAATGTGGGACAAGTTGGGGAGCTTGAAACAATCAAAATCCCTGGTATAGAAGTTGTTCCTTAAAAAGAAACTGTATCTTATGAGGATGAGTGATGGTGATTTGGTAATTGAGCATTTGAATGCATTCAACACTATAAGAAGTTAGTTATCATTTGTATATATTAAAATCATCGAGGAGGATAAATGTTTTAGCCTATTATGTTATTTTCCAAAGTCTTGGGATAACTTAGTCGTTGAAATATGGAGTAATTCGACCACGTTAGTGCTAGAAGACGTGGTTGCATATCTACCGTAAGAAGAAATGAGATGGAAGAACATGGAAGGATCGAACAAAAATGCCTTAATGGTGAGAGGTCAACTAGTCAACAAAGATAACGATAAATTATCCGGTAGAAATTATAAGTTGAAGGGTAAATCTAAATCCCTTGTTCAGTTGACAAGAAGATGTTGGAAATGTGGTAAATCTCCGATTTATAAAAGGGACTACAAGTCAGAGGTGATGGAAGTTAGTACAGGATCCGATGAGAAGCATTCAACTGAGAGAAAGAGTACTCTAGATAAAGGAGAATATGTGTATCTATCGTTGACCAATAAACAGTTGGATCATGATGTTTGGTTGATTGACGCAGGAGCGTCCTTTCATATGACACCTCATAGAAATTGATTTTGTGAATATGAGAGATATGAAGGGGGAGATGTGTTCTTGGGAGATGAATCAACAACCAAAATTATTGTATGGGAAAGAGTCTGACTTATACTAAGGATTGGAGGTGTAGAACCCGTCTAGGTTTGCTACACATTCTAGGTTTGGCAAGAAACCTGATATTTGTCAGCAAGATGAGTGATGAAGGAGTGCACACTCTATTTTAGAAGGATACGTGCTAAATGGTTAGGGGTGTGATGGTATTAATGAAAGGAGTTCAGATTGGAACCCTATACAAGCTATTAGGGAATGTCGACTCGATTGGATGCAACAACATTATTGTTCCTTAAGTCGACTCGACTCGACTCATATCGGGATGAGTCAATTCAAACTGACTTGATAGTCTATTGTCAAGTTGACTCGACCATGTTATGGCATGAGAGGATGGAACAAATTGGAGAAAAAGGACTTCGAGCTATGCATAACAAAGGTATGGTCGAATGTTTTCCCGATTGTAATTTAGAATTTGTTTTTTGTGAACATTGTATATATGGAAAACAAAATAGGGTTAGGTTCCCATCTAGCGCGACAAGGGAAAAAGTGGTTCTTTAATTGGTACATAGTGATGTGCTTAGGATTGTAACAATCCTTTCACTTGGTGGATTCCTGTATTATGTATCCTTCATATATAATTTTTCCAGGAAGACATGGATATATTTCCTGAGAAAAAAATCATAGTTTTTCAAGAAATTCAAAGAGCTTAAATCTCTTATGGAAAACCAGACATATAAGAAGATCAAGGTGTTGATAACTGACAATGGTGGTGAATTCCGTGCAAAGGATTTTGAACAATTCTACAAATAGTGTGGCATAGCATGAAAAAATACCACACCATATACCCCACAACAAAATGGATTTTCCAAAAGAACGAATAAAAAAATGATGGGAAAGGCAAGGAACATGATCAATGGTGTTGGGATTGCACAAGAATTCTGGGCAGAAGAAGTTGACACTGCAAAATATCGGGTGAATATGTCTCCTTCATCGGCACTAGTCGACACAACTCCACATGAAGTATGGTTTGGAAAGAAGCCTTTTCTTTCACATCTCAAATTATTTGGTTGTGATGCATTTGTGCATGTTCTCAAGGAAAAGAGGGGCAAGCTAGACAATAAGGCAGTCGAGTGTATTTTCATTGGATACAAAGAAGGAATGAAAGGATATTAGATCTGGGATCCCGCATCAAGGAAAACAATGCAAATTTGAGATGTGGTCTTCAGAGAAGTTGGAGGTAAGTATGAGTATGAAGTTTTTCAAATAGAGAAATACCCATAGAAGGTGAGGTTTGAACTAAGGAACAAAGAACATGATTCAAATGAGTCGACTGAATCACATGAAAAGGTGGAATAGTTGATCCTGGTTGTAAGGAGGTTTGAACGAATAAGAAAACTAGTTGAAAGTACAATCCACTCTATTTTAATTACGCATTTGTGTTAACTGCCACTGATGAAGAGCCCAAGATGGTTAGGGAGGCAGTCGAAACGATATAAGGTAGACTCTGGAAGGATGCCGTGGTCGAAGAAATGGAATCCTTGTACAAGAATGAGACATGGGATTTCATCGAATTACCTAGTGGAATAAATCTCGTCAGTAACAAGTGGGTGTTCAAGAAAAAGATGAACGAAACAGGTCAAGTCGATAAATTCAAAGCTCTACTGGTAGAAAAAGGATATTCCCAAGTCAAAGGAGTCGAATTCGCTGAGATTCCCCCCCCTATTGCAAAATTAAATTCCATTAGAGTATTAACATATTTGGATACAACATTTTATCTTGAAATAGAACAAATGGATGTGAAGACAACATTCCTACATGGGGACTTGGAAGAAGAAATCTACATGAAACAACCTGAAGGATTTGTAGTTAAGGGAGCTAGTGTGCAAATTGAAGAGATCATTTTATGGTCTAAAGCAATTGCCAAGGATGTGGTATAAAAATTTTGACACGTACATCCTTAGTTTGGGATTTGTGAGAAGCAAATATGATCACTGTGTATATTCCAAGGAAGAAGGTGGGTGTTTCATATATGTAGCATTGTATGTCGATGACATATTGCTAATCAGAAACGACATGGATGAAATAAAGGAGGTGAAGAAGACACCATCCTCCAAGTTCAAAATGAAGGGTCTCGGTGCAACAAAATTAATTATGGGAATGTAGATCAAGAGAGATCGAGCAGTTAGAAAGCTTTGGTTGAACCAAAGGATATATATTGAAACAATCTTGAAGCATTTCAACATGCAAAATTGCAAACCTGTAAAGGTGCCAATTCCTGTGGGAGCAAAGTTAACTACTGAACAATGTCCAAGGACACATGAAGAAATAGAGGACATGGCATGCGTTCCCTATGCAAGTGTTGTTGATAGTCTGATGTATGAAATGGTATGCACTTGAATAGACATTGCCCATGCAGTGGGAGTGTTGAGAAGATACATGTCAACACCTTGAAAAGAGCATTGCATAGTTGTCAAAAGAGTATTCAAGTATTTGTGTGGCAAAAAATATTGTGCTATATGCTACCAAGGGAAGTCTGGAGTTGACACTAAAATAGACATGTATGGACTTGTCAACGTTGAATGGGCTATAGATTTGGATCGATGAAGGTCGACCAATGGATATGTGTTCATGATGTTAAGTGGAGCAATTAACTGGATGAGTAAGCGGTAGACGGCCGTATCCTTGTCAACAACATAAGTTGAATACATGAAAACCACTCATGGAAGAAAATAAGCAGTATAGATGCAAAGGCTATGTTTAGGGATCCAGTTTGAGAAGAGAGTTATGAATATAAATTGTGATAGTGAAAGCACAATATTTATGGCAAAGACCTCGACTTATCATTCCAAGACAAAGCGTATTTATGTACTATACCATTTCATGAGAGACATGGTGGAAACTAACAAGGTGTTGCTGGAGAAAGTGGACACATTAGAAAACACAGTAGACTCTTTGAACAAGTATGTGAGTGTTGAGAAATTCTCTTGGTGTAGAGAGGCAATGGGAATCGTTTCCCTGGGTTTGTGAACAAAAGTTCAGGTTCTCATGTTTTGGCAAAGAAGACAACAAGTGGGAGAATTTAGGGTTATTATATTCTTTGCAGTGAAATTCGAAGTTCAAAGTTGGCCAGGAAAATTTGAATTCGAAGTGATCGACAACAAGTCGAGAGGTCAACTGACAAGCGGTCATTAGAAGGTCGTGTAACAATCGACTGAAGACCAAATGGAGGTCGACTGGTAATTCGACTGTAACAAAATACTTATATTCACAAGATTTGTAGCCAATGATCTATGTGGATCTGTAACCATTTTTGGGCACCATTCTTTAGGGGTTTTCCTATAAATAAGGCATATTGATACATATTTTTTGATCAATATGTTAGAGGTTGTTTTTCATGTAGATGTAAGCCAAATTGGTTGCAAGGTTGTTCTTGTATAAGCAAGAGGGTTTGTGTTGAGATCTTGATGGAAACACCTTTGTTGCTACTTCTGCCACCCTAGTAACTCTGAGGATACGAGTAGACTCTAATTCAAATCTCTAGACATATCAATGTGATAGGATTCTTTTCATATGGGATCAATGTAGGGTCATGGTCACTTACAATGTGCACATGAGAAGGTAGGGTTTTGTTCAATTTCATTTAAATGTTTGTTAATAAGTGATATACTACATGTGTGATATAATGTGCTATATATATATATATAAGCCAAATTGGTTGCAAGGTTGTTCTTGTAGAAGCAAGAGGGTATGATTTCATTTGTATATCAAGGTTATCCATGTAACCCTTTATTTTGAATGAATAAGACAACAAGAGAGCAAGATGCTCAAGGAATGTTGGTTTTCCTGTTTGGGTTTCAATGGTAAAATCTTTGTGTACTATGTGATTTCTTTGTCATTTACTTTATTTTTTAAATATGTCTTATTCTCTTCTATTAGGTTTAGTGTGGAAGTCTATTTTCCTAACAAATGGTTGCAATGATGCTATCCCTAAAGGCTCCCCAAGAATTTCTTCTAAAGGTGGTTCACTAGGTAATGTTAGTTCCAACCTTGATAAAGTTTTGATTGATTAGTGCCCACTATAAATCCTTTCATTTCTACTGATGGTATATTATTTGACAATGAAAATATAGAAAAATTAGAACCACAATATGTTTCCATCAAGTACTTGAGACATTAGAAAGAAAATAACCCTTAAGGAGCCACAACAAACCATAAAACTCCATGTAAAATGGAAAAATGTTTTTTTTTTGTAAGTGCCTCACATGATGAGCATGGACAACATTACCACTCATATGTTAAAGTGTGTATGGTTGTATGGTTGCAAACTAAAATTTGATCTCCCTACAAATGACTCACAACTGATGTTCAAATGGAACCAACAAACAACTCATATATATGACCATGACCCTACATTGATCCCATATGAAAAGAATCCTATCACATTGATATGTATAGAGATTTGAATTAGAGTCTACTTGTATCCTCAGAGTTACTAGGGTGGCAGAAGTAGCAACAAAGGTGTTTCCATCAAGATCTAGACACAATAGGAGGGACCCACAATATTGACCAATGTTGTCTAAAACTTGGTGAGGAATATCGGTTAATTTGTGCACATTAATTATATCTTCGTGTTTTTTATTCTTTGTAGATGATGATAGGAATGTACGAATTCTTTTTAACAATTTACAAGCAATCAAGAAGTAAAAAATTATCAATTCATGGATTCACACTCACCATTTCACGCTCATCGTTTGACATAATGCTTGAGAAAAATTAAAGATATCTAAGACTCAAAACCTACATATTAAAGAAATACAATAAAATCTATAGCTACAATAAAGGAACATGAGAAGTAATTAGGAACACAATATCTAGCTAGAAACTCTCATTTCACAATTATTAAGGCACTCCAAGCTACCCTAGAATTTGTTAGAAATGACCCAAATTCCAAATTTGGAGATGGATTATTATAAATGTTGTAGAATATAATATACACCACCCCATATTTTGATAACGATTGATTATTCCATGGTTGGTGCCAATTGTATAACGTAAAATAAAAAACATGAAAACAAGGATGAGGACCTCTACAAAATATGTTAGGGACCTAACCCTTCACGTAGGTAGAATAATATATTCCGATGTAATAAAGGTCAATATTAATAAGGCCTAGAAATAAGGAAGAATAAGTCCAACGTAAGAAGACCTAATAGAAGCTTCCTCTTCTAGAAGGATCTTCTTCTAGATGGTTCTTTTGATAGACATATTTAGTATAAATAGGAATCGAGGGTATGAGAACTTTTGTCTTGTATATTATTGTAATAGAGCTTTGCTCTGCTGGAGGTTTCCTCCTCGAAGAGGCAAGTGAACATTGCTCTCAGTAATCAAAGTGCTCTTTCTGGTGTTATTCTGGTATAATTTTGGTATTGTTGTGGTGTTGTTCTGGTTATATTGTTGTTCATCTGCCATTTCTAGCATTTTATTTTCGTTCTGCATACTTTTTATATCTGAAATATTACAAGTGGTATCAAAGCACTTTCCTCGGCATAAAATTGTGGGTTAATTTTTTTCAAAGGTAGAGACGTATTCTGACGTCTTTAAGCTACAAAGATCTGTCATTACACGCATAAAACCACGGTCGGGGATTCATACACGTAGAAAATACAAGTGGTACTTAAGAACACATCTGCTGGCCACCCTTGTAACCCATGTTGGTACCCCTTTGAGTGGTAGCACACAAGACAACACATGTATACAGATCAACCTAGATTTCTTGAAGCCCTCTTTAGATAAACCGATCGCCCCCCTGACTACTATAGTTCCACCGAGAACAACACTCGGGAAGATACTCTCCAGTACCTGGGTAGTCCGGTAGTACGGCTAAGGGCATTGTCTAGCCTCCTTAGTTGGTGCCCTGAGATGTTGGGCCGAGTACTACTGTTGGACCCTGCATGTATATCATAGAGCTATAGAACGAGGAAAACCCTTGTATGTAGAATCCTTGAATACCTAACCTTTGGGGATGGAAACAAAAAAAAAAATAGACAAGATCTATTGCCGCGTAACCGTGTTTCCTACATTCGATTTTCCAAAACACTACACATTTCTTCCTGATTAAGCATTTGGGCATTTCATCACTGCAGTATTCTTCAGATCGGAGTATAACTCTGTAGGTGTAAAAAAAAGTATGGATCTCGTTGCACCATTATTTGAGATCTATTCCATTGGCTTTCTCTCTTCTCCCTTATCACATTCATACCTATCATTTTTCAGCAAATTTTTTGACCCCACCCGCCCATTTTCGGTTCCCTCGTATTCATGGCCCATACCCGTAGCCAAGACTTGGAAGATCTATTCAATACCTTGCAATATAATTTCACAGAGACCCAACAATAAGTGAGACAAATCAATGCCAATATTTCCACCATCAATAAAAACATGCATTCCTCCATAGTTGCTTTAATCGAGTTACTCAAACAAGACCTCAAACAAGACATTACTACCCAGATTGAATTTGTCGCTACGATGATATGAACCAAGCTGCATATCCATGCATATTCTCCCTTTTCTGACCCACCTTTTCACACCGAAGTTGAAACTTCCTCTCATTCCCATAATTTTCAGCCCCATCACTTTCAGCGTGACCTATGCCTTCTGCGTGTGGATGTGACCAAATTTGATGGATCAGATCCCACTGGCTGGGTAACTCAAATGGAACATTATTTCTCTTTGTATGACATTACATATGATTTGGACAAACTCCAATATGGTGTTCTCCATATAGATCAAAAACATTGGCAATGGTGGCAATGGAGAAAAACTATCCGCCAAGGGTATGTTTCTTGGATACACTTTGTGGCAGAGCTTTATGAATGCTTTGACATTGACACCAACCATTTAGGCCATTTGACAAAGTTGAAACAATCCGACACAGTGGAAGACTTTATAGTTTCTTTTAAGCGTCTGGCTTTTCGTACAGAGGGCATGTCCGACGTTTTTTTCTGAAAATGTTTGATCGGTGTCCTCAAGGATGATATTTGTGCCCATGTCCTCATGGCTCGGCTTCAGAGTTGAGTGGAGGCTACCAAAATATCTAAGGAAGCACAACAGGTTGTCTCTTCTCAGAACTGGAAACCCCACTTTATTCCTCGCACTAAACCAATAAATCCCACTCCTCCTTCTACTCCACTAAAGATCCAAAAATTAACCAAGGCCTAAATGGTTGAACACCAACTCAAAGGCCTTTGTTATAATTGTGATGACAAATATTTTTCGGGACACAGGTGTAAGGAACAAAATATTTTTATGGCCATCTCAGAGGATGTTTCAGAAGAGGATGTTGAAGCTCCCCTTGTGTCTGTGTCACCTGAACCCACTGACATAACTCCTCTCGAAGTAGAACCGATCATTTCCCTAAATGATCTCACTGGCTTCTCTGCTCCCCAAACCCTCGAGCTAATTGGTTACATCAAGCATAGGAAGGTCATCATTCTTGTTGATAGTGGAAACACCCATAATTTTAATCATCGTTGCATTGCCCAAGAAACTAATTGTTATATCCGTGCAGTCAATAATTTCCAAATCATGATTGCCAATAGCGGGTCCATGAAATGTGGAGGGCGTTGTGAAAATGTGTGTCTCCAAATTGGTGACTACCACCTGAAATCTCATATGTTTGTTATCGACATGGGTGGTTGTGACATTGTGTTGGGTGCATACTGGCTAAGGACTTTTGGTCCCATTCTCATGGATTTTAAGGAATTAACCATGCAATTCGACTAGGAGGGCCAACAATATAAATTCCAAGGCATCACTTCTGGTTCCCTTGAGATCATTAGTTCCCATCGCATGGAAAAACTGCTCAAAAAGGTCATCCTGGAGTTATTGCCCAACTCCATGCCATAAAAGCAACTGAGACACTTTCTGTGCCCCAGGACCTCCAATCCATCCTCTCTAAACATCAAGTGGTTTTTTCCACTCCCCAAAGACTCCCTCCTTCCTGTGGTGTTCATGATCATTCCATTTCCCTTGTCCCAGGAAGTCTTCCTCCCAATATCTATCCCTATCATCACCCATTTTCCCAAAAAAATGAAATAGAGAAAATGGTTCAAGAACTGCTCAACGCAGGTTTTATCTGCCCTAGTACGAGCCCCTACTCTTCTTCTGTTGTCATGGTCCTTACGAAAGAAGGTTCTTGGCACATGTGTCCTGACTTCCACGCCCTCAACAAACTCACCATTAAAGACAAATTTCCCATTCCTGTCATTGATGACCTCTTGTATTAATTGAGTGGCATCCAATTCTTTACTAAACTTGATCTTTGTTCTGGCTACCACCAGATCCATATGAAAGAGGCAGACATTCCTAAGACTGCCTTTAGAAGTCATGAGGGCCACTATGAGTTTTTGGTCATGCCCTTTGGCTTGTGTAATTCTCCCTCCACTTTCCAAAGCCTCATGAATCATGTCTTTCATCCTTTTCTCCATCATTTTGTCTTAGTTTTCTTTGATGATATCCTCATCTATAGAAAAACCTGGACAAACCATCTTGATCACGTGGATCGAGTTCTCTATCTACTCTCTCAACACCAAATTTTCCTGAAACAATCTAAAGGTGATTTTGGTGCCTCGGAAGTCGAGTATTTGGGTCATCTTGTTGGCAAGGCCGACTTCAGGGTGGATCCTAAAAACGTTGAAGCTATGCAAGACTGGCCTCACCCAAATACTCTTAAAAGCTTGCATGGATTTCTGGTCTTAACAGGTTATTATCGCAAGTTTGTTAAGAATTATGGAAATATTGTGACACCTCTCACTGAAATCCTTAATAAGAATTATTTCACTTGGAATCCAACAGCTTCCCAGGCTTTTCAAACCTTGAATATGGCCATGTGCACTACTTGAGTCATGGCCCTTCCTGATTTAACAAAGACCTTTGTCCTGGAATGTGATACTTCAACTGTCCGAGCTAAATTTGGGCAAATCAATCTATGAAAAGGAAATGTTGGCTATTCTGCATGTTGTTGATCTTTGGTGCCCTTATCTATTGGGGCAACGCTTCCAAATTAAGACAGATCATCAAAGACTCAAGTATTTTCTAGAACAACGAATTTTCTCCCCAAAGCAACAAAAATGGGTGACTAATCTCTTTGGATATGATTATGAGATCATTTAAAAGAAAGGACAAGATAATGTGGTTGCAGATGCACTTTCCCAAAAATATGAAGATGAAGGGTCCCTTTTTTCTCTCTCCTTCATTGTACCAGATTGGCTCCAAGCTATTCGCCAGGAATGGCTACACAATCCCAAAAGTTTGCATATGATACAACAATTGCAGTCTGATTCTCTAGTTTCCCAAGGGTATTCTTGGTTCCATGATGAGATTCGATACAAAGGTCATTTGTATTTAAGTAAACAATGAAAACTTAAATCCACAGTAATTTCTAAGCTTCCTGCTACACCCATAGTTGGGCACTCCAGGTTTACCAAAACCTATGACATGGTCAAACGTTCTTTTTTCTGGGATGGTATGAAACAAGACGTTCATAATTTTTTGGTTGAATGTGATGTATGTCAATGCAACAAGGGTGAAACATTCAAATACCCTAGCACACTACAACTACTTCCGATTCCACCTGCTATTTGGTGGGATATCTCTATGGATTTTATTGTAGGATTACCTAAATCGTGCAATAAATCAGTCATCGTGGTGGTAGTTGATCATCTTTCCAAGTATGCTCATTTCTGTGCTCTTCAAAACCCATTTACAACATCCATTGTGGCTCAAATTTTCATGGATTAGGTCTTCAATCTTCATGGTATGCCACATTCTATTGTTTCTGATCGCAACCCAACTTTCACTAGAAATTTTTGGCAAGAATTGTTCAAGCTACAAGGTACCCAATTGCATCTCAGCACACCTTATCATCTCCATACTGATGGTCAAATTGAAGTTGTCAACAAGTGTTTGGAAACATATTTGAGGTGTTTTTCCTCGAAAAATAAAAATCAGTGGGCTCAATGGTTACCACTAGCTGAATGGTGGTACAACACTTCATACCATACAACTACCCACATGACTTATTTTGAAGCAGTCTATGGATAAAAGACACCTTCAGTTCTCTCATATTTTCCAGGTGTCTCGAAGGTCCAGGCAGTTGACCAAACGCTTATTGTTTGAGAGGCTATTCTTCATACCCTCAAAGAGAATTTGGTCATGGACCAAAATTGCATGAAGCAACAAGTAGATCAAGGTCACTATGAACATCAATTTGCAGAAGGGGATCAAGTGTTTCTTCGACTGCAACCTTACAAGAAAAATTCCCTCAAGGTTGACCATTGTCAGAAACTGGCGCCCAAATTTTATGGTCCTTATACCATTCTCAAGCGTGTGGGACATGTGACCTATTAGTTATCTTTGCCCAATCATTCTAAGCTCCATCCTATTTTTCATGTTTCCTGCTTAAAGAAGGTGATTGGAACTAAGTGCCAAACTCAAACCAACCTTCTCGAGTTGGATGAAGAAGGCTCCATTTGGATACAACCACAAGTAGTTTTGGACCAACGTGAACGTCATCCGTGTCAGTGAACCATCAAGGAAGTGTTAGTCCAGTTGAAAGATACAACTCCAACAAATTCCACCTGGGAACCAACTACTATTCTGCAACAATTTCCACATCTCAAGCCTTGAGGAAAAGGTTGTTTTTAAGGGGGAGGACATGTTAGGGACCTAACCCCTCACATAGGTAGAATAATATATTCCGATGTAATAAAGGTCAATATTAATACGACCTATAAATAAGGAAGAATAAGTCCAATGTAAGAAGACCTAATAGAAGCTTCAGGATCTAGAAGGATCTTCCTCTAGATGGTTCTTTTGTAGACATATTTAGTATAAATAGGAGTCAAGGGTATGAGAACTTTTGTCTTGGATATTATTGTAATAGAGATCTTCTCTGCTGGAGGTTGCCCCCTTGAAGAGGCAAGTGAACATTGCTCTCAGTAATCAAAGTGCTCTTTCTAGTGTTATTCTGGTATCATTTTTGTATTATTGTGGTGTTGTTCTGGGATCATTTTGGTATTATTGTGGTGTTGTTCTAGTATCATTTTGGTATTATTGTGGTGTTGTTCTGGTTATATTGTTGTTCATCTGTCATTTCTATCATTTTATTTATGTTCTGCATACTTTTTATATCTGGAATATTACAAAAGATGAATGGAAATTAAAATTCAATTAATCTAACATTATTTTTACAATTATATTATAGTCTCAGGGAAAAAAAATTCTCATTTGTTTGGTAGGTAGGTTTAAATAAGGTTAGCCTTTAGGGTTAGTTTAAATGGTCTAAAGCCAAACATAAATTTTCCATGCTTGTTGTTGATCACAAGTTCGACTCTCTTGATTCCTTCGGGGCGAGGCCCCATAATCAAGGTCGACGATTTACACCGCTTACCATCCATGAAACATGAATACGTATTCAAAATATTTTCCATGTATACATTTCCTTAGAAAAAATGATATCTTTAAATAAGGTGCACTCTACATGTTGATCCTAGTGATAACTTTTAAGAACCTATCATCATTGAACTCACTAGATCTCACTGCCATCATTTGCACAAGTTTGGAATTGCTAATACTATTTGATCATCTCTTAATAAATTTAACACAAAGCAAAATTTGAGTAAACATTACAATACCAAGAGTGCCTAAGAACAAACTAGGAAACCATCATAACCATATTGAATAAATTAAAGATAGTTGAGCAACCAACACAATAGTATTATATTAATATTTCATCTTTCCTTACTCAAAAGTTTACATACTTAAAAGTTTGCATTTACATGATTGTGTGCAAGATCAATTATGTAAAATCCATGAATCCCATAACCAAGAAATAATTAAAATTATATTCTAAACTTGTAGAACTATTGAAGTTGGCCTCTCTCCATTTTCATGCTCTTGGGACAACTCAAAATGTGTACATAAAATATAACACACATTTCCTCTTAAAAAATAGATACAAGTGACTTATTAGTGACTCTATCTTCCAGACTACAAACCATCATAAAATCATATTGTAAGAGAATAGCTTATCATTGTTGGATTTCCTAAATTAATTAAGTATTAGTACAAACCATCATAAAATCATATTGTAAGAGAATAGCTTATCATTGTTGGATTTCCTAAATTAATTAAGTATTAGTATATATATAAAGTAAGTATAAGTTTTATTTATTCTCTATTATTTATATATATTTAAGATATATCAAAAATCATAACTTATATGTGTGTTCATTGGATGTAATTCAGTGGTTGGAAGGAATGATTGTTACTCTCTCCACCCAGGTTTAAATCCTTGGAGTGACATGTTGTGTTTTTTAATGGATCTATAAGATGCTCTTGTTGTTGAGCCCCCAATACTTTGAAAATGCTCGGCCACCCCATGTTCTCTAATAGATTTTGGATAGTTTTTTCGTGAATGCAACAAGCACCGATATCCAGTGTCGTGAACCACATATAATACACACACACACACTCAAAGTAAGTGTATATACATATAATCGTATTTAAATTATTAATGTGTAAATGAGAAAATGGAAAACAATGCAATACAAAACAAGTTGGGGGACATGTAACTTTTTTTAGTAAGCATAATTTAATATATAGTTTTTATTGAAAAATAGAGACAAATGATTTATGATATATTTTTATTTTTATTTATTTTATTTATGATGGAATGTCTATTCCAAGGAAACCCATTAGGCACTTCCCCTCATTTTGAGGATGATATCCATGATAAATCAACTGATTTTAGTTTTGAAAACTTAACTCTACAAGGACATTGAATGAGATCCATAATATCCACAAAGACAACGATCTTGAGGACTTGACCGTATAACCTCCTATTTGTAATTTACAACACTCAACCACTCGAACTAACCCATTGAACTGCTCTATATTTTAATCTACAAACCATTAAAAATTCATATTTCAAAACAACTTATTTCAAAAAATTACCTTAAAATGGGTCGAGTGCTTACCTAAAGGCCCTACTAAAGCTGGTCGAGTGCATTGAAGCTATCGATTAAAGAAAAAGGGCATGCATCTTGAGTTATTACTCTTTTTAGACCCATAAGAAGCTCTCATGGTCGAAAGTCGGGAACTAGAGCCAAAAACTGGAGGGAGGGGCAGCATCATGCTCCACCGCTACATCTTCCTTTTGCAGAATTACCGTGACCTACTGCCCTGCCCTTCCTTGGTCATTCAATCCCCCGCTCTATAAGCGAAGCGAATAAAAAATGGATTGTTGGATCTTCCTATATTCAATTAAAAATAATATGTATAAGTCTTATCTATGAGATACATCACAAATAAAATTTAGTTTATTAATACTTGAATGAGAAAATGGTAAAAAAAAAACAAAGTATAATGAAACACAAAACAAGTTAGGATGGATGAACCTTAAAGGTAAGGACAATATTTGTTACTTGGTTCCTCTTTATACCTTAAAGGTAAGGACACTATTTGTTACTTGGTTACTCTTTATAACTTAAAGGAACCTGAAATGGAAGGCCCTTTGCCTTAAAATTCTTTTGTAATCTTGGATATCGCCGAGAGATATCAACATAGTAAACATGACTATTTTAATCCATTGTGATGTATACATTCCACAAGTTTTTTTTATTAAGAGGGAACACTCCGAAATCGAGGCACTATTTGTGCATAAGCATGTGGTGCATAACCTATATTGACAAAAGAAAATATATAGATCATGCCTTATAAATTCAACCCCTGTGGAAATATTTTGGAAAATGTGGAGATTTCTTGTTCCATCCATCTCATTATATTTTTAAATCACAATGTGTCTAAATCTCAACATTTTTCAAAGCCCCGAATTCTATTTCCAATAAATCCATGTACATTGTCTTGAAATTATTTGAATTTGGAATATTTTTCATGATTGAAACATTGAATTTAATTTCTATTCTTGATGGATGTAGTACACGTGATATTTCTCATATTTATTTTTAGAAATTAAACTCTAATTTAAGAGGAATAGGGGAAGGGAAAACATCAACTAGTAAGAGGGTGAGATTAGCTAGAGGTCGAAATGTTAAAATAAAATTTCAAAGAAACATGGAAATTTTATGTGTTGAAGGAGGTATGTGTTTTTATTGCAATGGATAAAAGATGATCGAGAAGTGCCCTTGAGGTACAAGCATCTTGTGAAAAGGTGGGAACTTAAACAACTTCCTAAGCTAGACACTAATTTTTGGCTTAACGCGAGAACTTATCATATTGCTACATCTTCTACACATGGTATGAGACTTTTTTTCCATGGATGACATAAAGCTTCCATACTACAATGTAAATGAATTGATGGAATATGTCGAACCATGTTACAATTATGGAGATTGGAAAACACATGCTCAATTTATGCCAAGTATGTAGAGATATGTAGTTTTTACAAATTATATTCAACTAAAAGAGACTAATTAAAATAAAGGAGTGGCTATATCTATTGATGGATGGCCAAAAACTTCCAAAAATTTTGCATGTCTTATAAATGTTCTTGGACAATGGAAAATCCATCTAATTGCATCTTTGAGGGGCATGATGAAAATCAAGTAGTAGTACATGCAAAAAAAACAATAGTTGCAAGGGAGGAGGAGTTGAATGATTATCGTTTGAACATAATAGAAACAAATGTTATCACAGAGGTATTTATATATTACTATTTACATATGTAATTATTCACTATTTATATTTGATTATTTTAAATAGATTTATCTCATGCAATTTTTATCTCATTAAGATTCCATTGAATATGGTTGCAAGGTGATTGCAAAACAACATGTGTAGTAAAAGTAATATCTTAGACCTCCTAAGTTTCTATAAAAAAAAATATTATTCTATTCAAAGTTAACTATCACTTGAAGGTAGGATTCCATCATGATGGCGGTTCCTTATTTGATGATGTTGACTTGCCTTAGTTAGAAATGTTTTGAAAAGGGACATGATTGCTTTGTTTGATTCCGACTCAACTAAGGATGAGTCTAGACACAAATTTTTGATGCAAATAATCCAATTACATAGAGTGAAAATTTTAAATTTAATGCTCATAAATTGCTAAAATACATGTAAATTATAGATTTGATGATGTTAATTGATTATCATACTACTTTTTTTTTAACTTTAGTTGACAAACAATGGTTATTTTTGTAGGCATTTTGAGTGTGGGCCTTCTTCTGGTCAGTGTTGAAGGTAGCCAAACACCATTGTTATTGCATCTCTCCACTTGTCATATTCCCACTCACTTATTTACATCTCCTCCCCTACTTTTGGTGATGCAACTCCCTTTGGCTAATAAAATTCCATGATCTACTTCTAGTGGGGCATGTAGTAACCCTATTGATAGGACACCACACCATGCATATGGCGACATATCTAGCAATGAGCCTACTCCTAGTATGTTTGAAAGTAGACAATAAGTGATAACTTAGTTTTTTTATGTTTACTTTCTAATAATCCTAGTACATCACTAATTTGGCAAGGAATAATATGTTTTATAGCCATCTACATGAGAAGACATTAACTCTTTTAAGGCCCACCATTCACAATAACTCTAACAACCATCCTTCTAACTTGAAGAAGGAATTTATGAATTACACGGTGGGCCTTTTTGGCGAAACATTTAACTAACAAAGACTAACATTGATGATGGGAAGGTATTTGAAGACTATGAGGCACACTTCTAGGGTAAGTATGTTGAAAAACCAAGAACTAGAGCATACTCTAGTAGTTGTCAATAGTGAGTGGAATGCACTCTTAGAGGAAACACAAAAGAAGCATATTAAAATAGAAGGAAATAGGTTGAAAGAAGGAGAAACACAATATAAATATAAATATGTGTGTGTGTGTGTGTGTGTGTGTACACACAGAGACGTATACATATACATGAATATATGTATGTATGCATGATTGCATGCATGTATATGTTTGTGTCAGACACACATCTCTCTCTCTCTCTCTCTCTCTCTCTCTCTCTCTCTCTCTCTCTCTCTCTCTCTCTCTATATA
>ML791272.1:185420-215017 GCA_009831015.1 Picea engelmannii | reverse complement strand
ATAAAATTTTGGCGATTTTTAAGGTAAAATAATTTTATCCTATAGAATTTGGGCGAATCATTTTTAAAATAGTGAATCTCGTTTTTGGAAAAAACATGGAAAATTAGCCCATGAGCGAAATTTAGCCCCTAAAATCATCCATGGACTGATGACATCACTATGTATGACGTCTCTAGACAAATAGGGAAAAAACAATTTCAATTTCGTGGAATACATACATGGACGATTCATGATTCCCCAGGGCTAACACATTTTTTTGGTAGGTAATGTCACACTACTACACTTTAATAGTATATAATTTTATGAAAGTTTTATACATGGTTCTAATATTAATTCCTTGTTATATAACTAATATTAGTTTTCACATTAATCCATATCTTGTAGGTCTTCAAAAAAAGGGTAAATTTTCATGTCCAATTTGTGGTCGTAAGATGAAATCTCGTCGTTCAAGAATTTTACGAAAGGAGGTGTTTGATGAGTATAGGAACTTCTTCCCTAAGAACCATAGGTATCGAACTATCGAAAAACATCTCTTCAATGGGAAATAAGAGACTACAATAAAACCACGAAGAATGACACCTCACCTATGGAAGTTGGCATATAATAGAAATCATCAAGGTAAGAAATTTTACTATGTATCAATACACAAAATGTTTGAAATTTTTTGTTTGTATTGAATTATGTTTACTGTATCTAAAAATTGTTGTTGTATAATTAATTCATTTATGTTTCATAAATATCGTCAAGGCATTGATAAGAAGCTTCCATGAGGAATGAAAAATTACCCCATACAATTTAGTAGGTTTCCCTACTTTGAGCACCTACAAATAACTCATTTATTTGATATAATGTAACCTACTATGCATATTGGGAAGAATGTAACCAAAGCATTGTGGAGAATCTTAGATGGAAGGAATGACATAAAAAAATGTCAAAATTTGTAGTGACATTCAGGAAGCCAATCATACAATGCACTATTTGATCGATTCAAATAGAAATGTTGGAGATCGAAATCGTCTTCCATGGTTATTTACAGAGCATGAAGCAATGTTGTAAAAGAGGTGATTCAGAAAATTAAATTTCGCACGGGATTCTCTTCAAACATAAATAGTATCTTAATGAAGAAAGGTGACTTTGATGGGGTAAAAACTCATGACTAGCATACCTTCATTAAGGTAATTATTTTGGTATATTTCTATTTTGGTAATACTTCTTTTTAGTATTTTAATTTTTTTTTATTTAAAAAAAATAATGATTCTTTTTTTGTAATTACAATATCTTCTGCCTCTATCTCTCCATGACAGCTTTCACAACAACGTAATTTTTTTTAATATGATCTTGGCAAATACATGAGGTAAGAAAAATGTTTGTTGTATAACTTGTAGTCATATATTGTTTTACTTGAATCAATGTATATACTTTGTTGCTGAAACCTATGATTTGCATGTATAATCATGTGTAGGTGGTTGTCATCTAAATAAATCCACAAAGAAGATATAAAAATATTGGAGGAGATAAATTCCTTGGCTAATGTGTGAAATGCAGAAGTATCTACCTCCAATGTTTTTCAATGCTCAAGAACACTACCTCATACACCAAGTTGAGGAGATTGAAATGTGTGGACATGTACACACAAGGTCAATGTGGATGGTGGAGAGGCACTTGAAGTCATTGAAGGCTTTCATTAGACAAAGAGCATGTCCCGAGGGTTCTATGGTGGAGGGATATAAGGTATATCAATCCTTGGTGTATATAGTCAGTATATTCCTAAATTAGCAGCATGAATGAAGGTGCCTCACATTTGGGATTTCAATTCCATCAACAAATTTGAAGGGGAGGTATTGGACAGGAAAGGTAGAACGAGGAAAGTGAAAAGTAATTATTAGATGGTAGCTGAGATATAATATAATACTTTGCATTATTAATTTTTATCTATATTGTACTTATTTAAATTTTATTCTTCCATCAATTATTAATATTTATTATTGTTGGTAATTTTTATTCTTTTTTCATACAGTTGGTCGAGAGTGGGATGCACTACATTTATTCATTGCAAACAATCTTGATTGGATAAAGTTATGGATAGATCGATGCAATATATAATGTAATGGAAAGTTATCATGGGAAGGGGTGGCTACATTGCTTAAAGAATCTCATCATAATCAAGATACCAATCTTACTCAGAGGGAAATCATGTTATAAACATAATATATAATAATAAATATAAATCCATTATAATAGTTAATGAATAATTAATGAAGAGACACCTTCCCAATGAAAGGTCACGTCTCTTCATGGAAGGGCACTCCTGCATGGGTATATAAAGCCCTCATTCTTATTGTATCTCATCATCTCATATTCATATACATTATTTAATATATTATCCTTTATGGATTATAACCTGTTGTCCTTCCTACATTGGGTATTGACATGGTGAATCGACTTGGTTCACCATAGTGGTATCAAAGCTTCGTCTCGATCCAAATTTTGGACACAAATATAGTTTCTCTAAAATTAGGTCTTTGACCTCATATTGTCCATTGGCCATTTATAAATCGAATATTCTACACATTTCAGCGAAAGTAAAAAAGTCATTCTGCACAAAATCAAAAAAAAAAAAGGAGGAAAAAAAACAAAAGGTTTTTCTTAATGGGCACATGAAGAAGTATAAGTGCACACCAAGACGTTTGAAAGAAATATTCCATATTTGGCATTATTTAAGTTAATTGTCATTTAAAAAGTGAGAAAAAGTAATTTAAAATAAAAAGTTTCAAAGAAGAGGAAAAGTGAATATTTTATTTTACCTTTGGAGATTTACCACCCCATGGTTTTGGAAAACCATTGGCCCATGGTATTCCATACCATATATAATATATATGTGTGTGTATTTGCATCTAAAGAAGTATTTCACAAAACTTAGGGTCACTTATGTTGAGCCCTAACCGCCACTAACAAATAGTCAAGAGTATAAAAGGGATTTATAAGGTACTTTTTATAAAGTATAAAAAGGATTGTAAAAATTGGAGTGAAAATATATATAACAAGGAAGGAGTATAACTAAAAGAGTTCTTTTGGAAAGTGTGAAGGTAATATTAAATTATTTTTCATTAATTACCAAGGAAAAAAAGAAGAAGAAGAGATTAAGTGAATATAAAATTACTTTTGGTAAAGTATAAAGAAAATATTCAAAGTTTTTAAACTCTCTCTCTCTCTCTCTCTCTCTCTCTCTCTCTCTCTCTCTATATATATATATATATATATATATATATATATATAAGAGTTATCAAGGATTATTTTATTAAAAGAATATAAAGGAATATTAGAGGAAGATATCTATTAAGTCAAGAAGCTTAAGTCTTATTATTATTAAATAGATATTATAATAATTATATGGTCATTTCAAATTAAAAAAAATGGATTTTTAGATGAAATATTCAAGAAAAAGAAGTTAGCATCCACATTTGCCCAGATAAGAAGAAAAATCACATAAGTATGGATTTGGTGAATCAATTAATAATTCCAAAGACAAATGTAATTGAAACAAACGACTTTTTTTTCGCAATAAATATGACATCAAGGACTTATCGTTGACACTCGAAGATTATAAACTCGTATTGAATTTCGAGGTTACAACTATATATGAAAAATAGGTTGATATAATCCTTGGCTCGAATTGATTAGAGACGTTGGGTAGCTTAATATTAAACCTTGAGAAAAAAATTTTAATGTTTTCCTACAATAAGAAAAAAATAAAATTACATGATGTCTCAGTGAAGTCAGATTCAACATCTATGTCAAAATATCTTGATCAGATCTCCAAAATACTATTGTTAGACGAAAAAAAATTCAATACTTGAGATCTAAAAGGAGTGTGACAAAATAGTCATAGACAAATCTACATAAATTTGTTGCCTAAAAATCCATAATCAAAGTTTATTCACTCAGATTAAGAAGATAAAGAGTGATAAGAAGACAGTAGAGGAAAAGTTAGAACAACTTATCAATAAGGAATCATTGGTAGATAAAGAGACAATGATTGAACCTATGGAACTACAAAAGTATTCAATTGGAAAAAACCTGATGGTGGATAAAGAAATTAATACATACCCAGTCAACCTTACAACTCAAAAGGATTCAGTTGATGTAAAGAGGTCTTCACGTGTCGAAGTAGAAACAATCTAGGGCTATGAAGAAGGATCAATTCCAAGTGTTAATCAATAAGAAGCTACAAGTACACGAAGCAAAGATCAGGTTGCAGGGATGCCTTATAGACATCCCAATCAAAAAAATTGATACTTCAACCAATCAATGTATCCACAGAAACAATGACAAATATGTCAAAAATTATTACCTCCATTACAAATGATTCTCAAGTAGAAGTTATCATGGGAGTCAAAATGCATCAAATTGTCTACAAGAACCCCATAAAAGCCCCATTGTGTATAAGATCGATTTAAGGTGGGAAGACTCCGTTACAATTCAGGAATAAAGAATAAGGAGACAATATTACAAGCCAGAGAAAGAGATAAATCTTCCATAAGTATGCTTTGAGGACAAAGAATTTTTAAGGGGAAGGCAATGTTATGAACATAATATATAATAATAAATATAAATACATTATAATAATTAATGAATAACTAATGAAGAGACACATTCCCAATGAAAGGTCATGTCTCTTCATGGAAGGGCACCTCTGCGTTGGTATAAAAGGCCCTCATTCTTATTGTATCTCATCATATCATATTCATATACAGTATTTAATATATTATCCTTTATGTATTATAACATGTTGTCCTTCCTACATTGGGTATTGACCTGGTGAACCAGCTTGGTTCACCACAAATCGATTTAGCATATGGTTTAAAAGATAAACATGCAAGTATATATATATATATATATTCACCCACATATTCATGTTTAAGTTATTTTCCATTATATTAATCTAGGTCATGTTGTGTTTTTTTAATAAATTTTTACTAAGTCTAAATATGCTTATTCATTGACAATGCATTTTTTTACGTGTTGAGCATATTGCATTTGAAACACTACAAGGTTATGTGGTGCAATGGCCATAAATTTCGCAACATAAATTTGGACGACAAGAAGAAAACCTATGATGGTGGGATAATTGCAATCTTCCAGGTCACTAATGTTTCCTTTAGGTGTCAGACATCCAACAATATCCGAAAATATATATTATGAGTATTTGAATGATATAATTGAGTGTGACTTTAATTCCTTCAAGTTATTTTTGTTCGATGTCAAATGGTACAAGTTATGGATGAACGAAAATGATCTTGAAAGAACTGTTATTGAGCATGCCAATGGATTTACCATGGTTAATACAAGAACGTTTGAGCCCGATACAAAAAGTTATGTTCATCCAAGAAAATGTGACCAGGTATTTTATTCAAATGTCCCAAGTAAAGCAGGTTGGTCGTACATTGTTAGATATGATCCAAGAGGAAGTCCTATAAAGTATAATGTATAATAATAAGATGATATTGAAGAAGAAGAAGTTTTTAAGGAGCATGAGGTAGATGTAATATCAGACGAAGAAGTCGAAGAAGTTCATCCAGATGTAGATGAAAATTATGTTCTCGATGATGATATTGATGATGATATTATGATCGAAAATGACATTGATTATACAGATTTAGAGTTGGATGAAGATACATATGTAGAGTTGGATGATTAAGAACCTGACGATACTGATGTAGAGTTGGATGAAGAAGAATATCAATGATATCATTGTCATCATCGTCACCATAATGATATCATCGTCATCATCCTCATTGTCATTATGACCATCATCATTGTCATCTTGATTGTTAGTGTCATCACATCATTGTCATTGTCGACATCATCATCATTGCCATCATCATTGTCTTCCATTGTCATAATCATTTTCATCCTAATTGTTAGCGTCATCACATCATTTCCATTGTCATCGCCATCGTCATTTCCATCATCGTCGTCATCCATTGTCATAATATTGGTCATACTCATTGTTGGCGTCATCACATCATTCTCATTGTCATCATTATCATCGCCATTTCCATCATCATCATCTTCCATTATCATAATATTCATCATCATCGTCATCATTGTCATCATCATCATCGTCATCGTCATCGACATTAACCTTGCAACATCGACCGACAATGGTCACGTCGGCTACTCCTCTAGGTAAAAAATATAGTCATGATATTCATATTAATGAAACAATGTGCCATATATATTGAGTAATAATAACTTATAACCATGTCCTTCTAACACTTTCTATTTTTGTAGTGGATGCCCTTGTAATGCAACAACGTCCACTGTTGGTATGTCATACTACTAGAAGTAGTGCAATGGTGGAGATGATGCATAGTCATGGAGCATGGACAGAAGAAGGTACAATAACTGAAGGGGATGAATACCAATGTATGTATGATGATTTACTAAATAATTTTATGAAAATAAGAAACATAAATTAAAGAAGTGATTGGAAATATTTTTAGGACAAAATTTGTTATATTATAAATTATTAGTTGTGCAATTTTTTTTTAAATTAATATGCATTATTGGGTATGGGGAATTGAGAGTGATGTGAGGGGGGGGGGGCAAAGAGCTTCCACCTTCATGTGGTTGGCCATGTTTAGTAGAGAATAATTTTTTCTCGAAACTAAGAGGAGCTCATTAAGGTATTCTTATTATTCATTTAATGATATTGTTTTTAGAGATTATTAAATGTAATTTGACATGGAATTATCAACGTTATCGTGATTAACATTGTCATCACCATTGTCATCATTATTTTCATCATCATTTTCATTGTCATTTTCATTGTCATTTTCATTGTCATTGTCATTGTCATTGTCATGATCATTGTCATCATCATCGTCATTTTAATCGTGATCGTCATCATTGTCATTTTCATCATCATGATCATCAACATTGCCATATTCATCATCATCTTCCATTTTCATCATCACCATCGTCATCGTCATCATCATCGTGATCAATATTTTCATCACTATTTTCATCATCATCATTGTCATCGTCATTGTCACGTCATCATCATTGTCATTGTCATAATCAAGATCGTCAATTCCATCATCATTTTCTTCCTGCATTGTCACTATCATCATCATGATAATCGTCATATTTGTCATCATCAACATGATCATTTTCATTTTCAGAGTCATCATCATCATTAATGTCATTTTCATCGTTATCATCATTCTCATCGTGATCATCATTGTCTTTCTCATCATCATTTTCAATATTGTCGTCATCATCGATGAGTCATTTCCATTATCATCATCATCGTTGTAATTGTCATCACCATAATAAACATTTTCATCATGATCCTCCTCCTCCTCATCTTCATCATTTTCGTCGTCGTCATTATCATCATCATTTCATCGTCATCGTCATCATCATTGTCATTGTTTTAGACGTCATTTTCATTGTCATCATCGATGATGACATCCCTAATCCATGTAACCACTTTACATCATATTAATATGATCGTTTATACCATGCCCAACTCACTAACATGCAAAACCATATTAGCCTAACCACTTATATCTATAACACCTAATCCCTAACCTTGGTAACTCCTAAGTCCATTAACCACTTACACCTAATTAACCCCCATAATTGTTAACACCTAACCCTTTACCCATAAACCCTATAACCCAAACAACCTTAATATAAATTTTATTATATATAAAAATTTAATATAAATTGTATTATATATAAAACTTTCTTATAAACTGTATTATATATAAAACTTTATTATAAACTATATTATATATTTTTTATATAGTACAATCTATATTATATAATATAAATTGTATAATATATTTATTACATCATGTGGCGTTTTAATAATACATATTTTATAAAACACGCCAAAATGGAAAACCTGCAACAAATTGCAAAACCAAAGAACACGAGAAACAAAACCCTTCGAACGGGAGCAAGACCCCAACATCAAATCATTATGGCTGACCCGACCTAACCCCGACTGCAAGATCTAAAATAGGAGACACGATGAGACAAAGAGGGACATAGGACCGACAATGAGACAACAGAGTGACAAAGGAATCCCTAGATCGAGCAATAGAGGAGACCCCAGACCAACAATGTCGCCCAAATCTATAATTTTTTTCTAACCCTTTACAAAGGCATCATAGATAATTAATATGGATTGTACTATATGAGTTTTGAATATCAAGGAAAAGCCAAAATATGTCTCATTTGAAACCTCCCATAATTCAAAACCTCCAAAACCACTGATCTAGGGTTCCTCTCAAAGGTAGAGTCTAGGTTGACAACCATCAAAATATAACTAAGCAAGGAATTAGTTTCAAAGGAAAGATGAGCATCAGGCTTTCTAGAAATATTAGAGGTGTGTAAATCCTAGAAAATACCAAGTTCACCTTCATATTGGCATATTTTTTTAATGTACATTTATGTAGGTTCTAATATTTTATAATTTTATGTAATCATATCAACTTCAGAGTCAATGAAATTACGACATACAAAAAAACACTGATTTCTAGTTGTAGGTTTGCATTTAGCCATTGATGCATTATAGAAGTTTGAATCTACCAAATTCTTATAGTATTATTATTGGACATTAGGTTCAACGCTTCCCATGAGTTTCACGACATGGGTTAGCCCCCTTTCATGGATCCTAACTCCGACGATTGTGGCAGAGACTAACGCCTATGAGTTTTGGTCTAACAACAATTGTAGTCCAACAAATGGTATCAGAGTGACAAGTGTTGAGTTCGAAAATCACCTGACATGCACTATGGGGGAGATTGTTGTAAAATGGGTTCAATGCTTCCCATGAGTTTCGTGACATGGGTTAACCCCATCTCGTGGATCCTAACTCTGACGATTGTGGCAGAGACTAATGCTTATGGGTTTTGTTCTAACGAAAATTGTAGTCCATGCCAATTACACTGGAACCATAAAGGGCATTGTCCATTCGGGCCAGATCAACACAGAAAGGGATGAATTCAAATTTTCCTCCCAACTTTCCAATGATCAGTCTTAGTGTATCCTTTGCTTGAAATCATATTTGACAACCTTGTGATGCTTTTGCCTAATGGGTACAATCTGCCTCTCATATATGTGAATCAACTTCCAAAGGTATATTCAATGTAAATTAAAGAACATACAAAATTGTGTGAATCATAGATCTCTCCTAAATTAATTAATTGTTATGTATGTGTGATTTTCCAGTTATTTTCTTAGTGAAAAATATTTTATCAAGGTTATAAGAATAGTCACACTTCTTTTCATATTTGTATATATTGTCTCCTCATATTCTCTGAAATTTGAGGCGCAAATGATTTGTTTCTATTGGAAATATATAAGGTATACTCATCGATTTGCAACTTGTATGCAACCTCCCTTTATATGAGATATTTGAGTGGCCACGCATTGTAGCTTGAAATCAATACTTGTGTTGTAGATTGAAAAATGGTATCTTGTACCCCAAAGACATGAAAAAATTTGACATGTGGTAGGGTGATCGTGGGAAGGCACTAACTAGCTCGCAATAGGTGAAACATTGCTTTTCATATGAATTATTGTTGACAATCATTCAATTAACTTGTTTGTTTGTTGATTGATCCAAAATGGATCTTGAAAGGCTCAAAAATCAAAGTTATCAAATGTTCAAGAAAACAACATGATCGCAAATTGCTCATCGCAAGCTTCTCGGTGGCACAAATGGATCGAAAAATTGACATCATATGAGAAAGTTATGGCAGTTGGAAAATTTGGTCTTCTCCAACAAAAAGTCAAAGGGCCAATTCCGGGAGCTACGCTCAACCATTTTCAGTGCTGTCAGTTGTGTTGGATTCTTGAGGTCAAGAAGAACAAAACCAGACCAGTTTGAAATCCATTTGACACTTTTCTCATGTACTTTTGAAGCATTGAAGAGAAATAAGAAAGCCTCACCGACTTAGACAAAGGCCTGAAGACGTAGGCAATCTTTCCCAACTCCATTAACAACTTCATTGTTATGGTTTGTTGATTCTTTGTGCTTACATTCAGATCTGCATTTATTATTATGGGTGATATAATATATCATTAATTTCTTCTTCTTTCAATCAATTCCTAATTGGTAAATGAACTCATGCTTAAAACTTAACGAAGTCTTTAAAGATCAATTTCAAATCAAGTGGTATTAGAGCAGGTTGATGGTTGGTTTTTGAGTTTGCATGATTACCAGGGAAAAGATGAATCGTGGTGAATTTAATCTTGTATAAGGGGATCCATATATTGGATCAAGAAAGAGGACTTATCAAAGTGAGGATATGGCATTGGAAGAAGGCATGTCTCATAATGAGATCGAGTTGCAAAAGACTTTATTTTCCATGTATGATATGGTAATGGTATTATGTGAGGATTACTTGGAATGGAAGAGGCCTTTCCAAGGGGAATATTCTAAACAAGGAAAAAGTGAAGAAGGAGAGGATCCTCCTAAACCTCCTCCTTCACCTCCTTCTTCTCCATCAACTTCTTCTTCTTCAAGTACAAGTTCCAAATCCACTGCAAGAAAACATTCCCATAAACATAAACATGACATGCCTTTACTTAAGCTTGATGTGAAATTTCAATTACCCATGTATGATGGTGAAGCCAATGTTGAGAGGCTTGATAATTGGTTCAGATAGATGGAACTTAATTGCGGCGTGCAACAAATATAGGATGAGGCAACTCAAATCAAGTTGGCATCGCTTTGTCTTGCAGGCACAATACTCATCTGGTGGTAGAGAAAGTTGCAAAATGGCATGCAACAAGTAGGTAATGTATTTCCATCATGGAAAGATTTTGTTTTTGCACTTAGAATTTTTTTTATCCTTTGGGTTATAAAGAGAAGGATTTAATTGAATGGCAAGGTATTAAACAAAGAAAGGGACAAATAATGCAAGAATACCCAGATGAATTTTGTAAGATGACATTAATGTTAAACATTCCATACCTAAGAAACTCTTATGAAGTATATAGGAGGTTTACCTGCACATATTCATAACACTGTATTTATGTTTGGACCTACTAATCTTGATGAGGTTTATGTTCAAGAAACATACATTGAGGTAGGGAAAACATGAGATGGAGTATCAGGGGAATCGTCTTCAAGGAAGGGGAATGGAAAGAAAACAAATTTAGTGACAAGAAGGGAAGAGAAGCTCTCTTGCAAGCATTGCAAGAAAGAAGGGCATGATGATGACCATTGCTAGTAATTGCATCCCGAGAAGAGACCGAAGTGGTTCAAAGAAAGGAAAGGGAGGCAAATAGTTGCAACAACAACATGACCAACAGACTTGGGATATGATTCAGGTGATGAGACTAAAATCACAACAGTTGGTTTAACAGGTAAAATTGGTGATGGATATTATTCTAGATGCAAGTTGTTTCACATAAGGGTGATAATGAAACATACTAAGATCGATACATTGATAGATAGTGGATCTCAATCTAACTTGATTTCAGAGGAAGTGGTTAAACAATTGGGATTAAACACTAAGATGCATCATAAACCTTACTCACTTAAATGGATAAGAAACAATCATAAATTGCACATAACAAAGAAATGCACTTTAAATTTTGCAATTTCATCAAAGTTTGTGGATCAGGTAACGTGTGATGTGGTGCCACTCAATAAATGTGGAATTAATTCGGATTATTTTCAGCACGAAATGAGAGCAGAGATATAATAAGGAAATGCACAGAGATATTGCATATATCCAATAATATAACAGAAATGTATCAGAGATGCAACCATAAACATAGATATACAGTAATACACGATTTCTATTAATGAAAGAAATGTATAGAGACTGTTAAAATACAGAGTGAAAGACTCGCTAGAATGGTGGCAGCTTATCTCTGAGAAGAGATGTGACGACTAATCACATTCACAAGAAGATGATTACAATGAGGATCTGAAGGCCTTTTTACAATAAACAAGAATGCCAAAAACCATAGACATCCAAAAACCTAACCCTAGGAGATGAAGCGCCAAAATTCATGTGGACCCGGTTTGGGTAAGTTAGTACATCAACTTCTTGGGGTCGTAACTTTTGCATACGATCTTCATTTTAGGCGTATGATAGCTCGTTGGAAAGGTATCATCGCGAAGATTAATTTTGGGGGCTCAATGATGCCTTTGGCTATCATTGAGAACATAGATCTCGAAAAACCTTCATTTAGGCCCTCAAAATGGCCCCCGAAGTTAAAACCTGCTAAAAATAGTAAATTGCCAAAATTGCCAAAAAATTATTTTGAGCCAGTTGGAAAAGGTGGGTGGCCACCAATATCCACCTAGATCAATCCTCCCTCCTTAGGAAGCAATGGTCTCCATTGCATTTATTTCCCGGGGGAAAGGGAAAATCGTTTGTTGGATATGCATCTTGGTGAGCCGCTTGTATTGCTGGAGACATCGCGCTGCTTAGTTTGTGGAAGTCTGTCATGAACCTGTTGAAGTTGAGGTTGTTCAAAAAGTCAAGCTACATGAGAGGAAGGTGTGCAGAAGGAATCTTTGTGCTTTGTTGCAACCTTGTCGACCTGCTTCTGTTGGATAGAAGGTGCAGGGGGTGAGGCTGTAGTGGTTGCAGTGTCCTTTTGTTCCCCTTTTGAACAGATTGTGAAGAAGTTGAATTTTGCAGTATGAGATACTACCTTGCGACACTTTTTAGGTGGAACAATAGTTGAAACTACCTCTGGTATTCTGTAGAGATGACCCCCCAAAGTAACAATGACACTACGGGGTCGAGACTCATAAACAACATGGCGTCTCCACATATATGGTTGGCCCAAGAGAACATCACAGACATCCAATGGGGCAACATCACATAATACCTCATCCTTGAAGGGTTGGATGTCGTATGACAACCGACACTGTTGGCTGACACGGAGATCTTGTCCTTGCCAAAGCCACCCAACGTTGTATGGTTGCGGGTGTGGTGTTGTTGACAATCCCAACTATTTGACGACCTCTCCGGAGATGAGGTTTTTCTGGCTTCCACTATAAACTATAAAATGCAACGGGGTCCCCTTCACCCACATCTGTGAATGAAAAAGGCACTCCCCCTCTTCAGGATCTGTTGGTTCTTTTGGTTGAATTGTTGCGGTCGCGACAATAACAATGGGGTCTGCGTCAATGATCTGTCCTTTACCAGTATTTTTAGAATCAGATTATGAATCAGGGTTCGACTCCTTGTCTTTGATCTCAACCACCAATGACTGTTTTGAGCAACATTCATCGGTGTTGTGCCAGGGGCTTTTGTGGAAATCACACCATTTTCTGGTGTCCTTCTTTGTCTTCCCGTGACCCTTCTTTTCCCGTGTCTTGGACTGGTTTTTGGGAGACTGTTTGTTAGGGCCGTCTTTGTCATACTTTGGTTGTTGCGGATTTGTAGACCCAAATTCCCGTTTGTTCTGGTGCTTAAATTTCTTCTCAATTTTAACAGCATACCGATAAGAAACATTGAGTGATGAGATGTCTAGAAAATCCATTTCAGTCTGGATGTATCTGTGCAGAACCCCACGGTATTTCAGAACCAAATGTCACTCAGAGTATTTGATACCCAGCTTGGTGCGCAAGGTATGGAAGGTATTGGTGAACTCCAGAACTACTTGGCCCCTCTCTTGCCACAGTGTGGTCCATCTCATGTACTGGTCCTCATAGCTGCTAGCAGGGTAATATTGTTCCTTTACCGCATCCACAAAAAAATCCCAAGTGGGATCAACCCCATATATTCCTAACTCCTCTATGGAACTTTGCTCCCAGTAAGTTTCCCACCAATTTTTGACATGAGGGAGAGCTTTAAGGAGTGCGAAGGTGATATTTTCTTTGTCAGAAAAATTGTGAACAGAGAAATAACCTTCTAGCAGAGTTAACCATTTTTCTAGGGCTTATGCATCTATCTGTCCTTCAAATACAGGAATATCAAAATTAACTTGTACCTTGAAAGGCGAGGTGCCTCCAAAGTGGTCGCTTGATGAAGATGTGTCTAATTTTATCGACAGGCATTTAAGTATGTGGGAAAAATTCTCCATCATTTCGTCCCTATGTTGTGTGAGAGCTTTCTCAAGAAACAAATTGATAGGATCATATGCTCTGTCGTTTTTCTTTTCTTCCGCCATTGAGGGTTTCTTGGGTGTGCGAGAGTGATTGTCTTCAAGAGAGACAATATCGAGACCCAACTTTCTATACTCGGACCTCGTCAGGGACATGCATTGAAAAAACGATCAAGAGCAGCCTGCTCTGATACCACTGATCTGGGTTATTTTTGGCACGAAATGAGAGCGGAGATATAATAAGGAAATGCACAGAGATATTGCGTATATCCAATAATATAACATAAATGTATCATAGATGCAACCATAAACACAAATATACAATAATACATGATTTCTATTAATGAAAGAAATGTACAGAGACTGTTAAAATACAGAGTGAAAGACTCGCTAGAATGGTGGCAGCTTATCTCTGAGAAGAGATGTGACGGCTACTCGCATTCGCAAGAATATGATTACAATGAGGCTCTGAAGGCCTTTTTACAATAAACAGGAATTCCCAAAACCCTAGACATCCAAAAGCCTAACCCTAGGAGATGAAGCGCCAAAAGTCATGTGGGCCCCATTTGGGTAAGTTAGTACATCAACTTCCCAGGGTCGTAACTTTTGCATACGATCTATGTTTTAGGCGTATGATAGCTCATTGGAAAGGTACCATCAAGGAGATTCATTTTGAGGGCTCAATCATGCCTTTGGCTATCATTGAGAACCTAGATCTTGAAAAACCTTCATTTAGTCCCTCAAAATGGCCCCGAAAGTTAAAACCTGCTAAAAATAGTAAAATGCCAAAATTGCCAGAAAACTGTTTTGAGCCAGTCAGAAAAGGTGGGTGGCCACCGATATCCACTTGGATTAGGAATGGTATTAGGCATCCCTTATTTGTATGATTACAAAGAAATCTTCTACAGGGAAAAAAATCAATATCACTTAACTAAAGAAGGCAATGAATATGTTGTACATGCTCATCACATAAAAGCAAATCAATCTCTTCAAACAATGGAACAATTAAGTAAGGCATCTTATGCAAGAAACACACATATAATTGTGCCAAATCAAGCAATCTATCTTAAGCATGAACATGAGATGGTTGTATAATGGAAGTTCAATCATACTTTGCTTCAAGATAAATTAATTTCATGCAAGTACTACAAACATATTAGTTAATTTGCAGTCATATTTTTGATGTTATCACTACTAATGTTTTCAACATGGATGGTAGTGGATTTAGTAAGATGTGAAAGAGTGAAAGTGGTTAACAATATGATGTCAATTGTCATGGTTGTTTTGCAATTGATCTTGATGATACAGGTGCACAGGACAAAGTTTAAAGACAAAGAACAAGTGGGGTGGCATATCCCACACTTGATGACTTGTTAATACCCTTTTGGAGGACCAAAAGGTCTTAGTGGGGAGGAATGATCCAAAATGGATCTTGAAAGGCTCAAAAATCAAAGTTTTTAAATGTTCAAGAAAACAGCATGATCGCAAATTACTCATCGCAAGCTTTCCGGTGGCACAAACAGATCGAAAAATGGACGTCGTATGAGAAAGTTATGGAAGTTGGAAAATTTGGTCTTCTCCAGCAAAAATTCAAAGATTCAAAGATTCAAAGTGACAAGTGGCATCTTCAGAATGTGACGCTTGGCAGCTTATGTGCTCGACAAGTGGAAGCTCCTGCAACCGACACATAGCATTTCAGATCTCACATTTGGCAGTTTCTGATGTTGACAAGTGAAAAGGGGTGATTGGTCCATATGGTATGGTTTTGGACAACCATGGGCTGACACATGTCCCAATCACAGGGTGCCACGTGTCACCTTGGATGGGGCCTAAAAGGGACGAATGCAAAATATTGTATAATGCCATGGGAGTCAAACCAATGACCTATCAATATAACAAATTCCTAGCACTAATGCACTAGCCACAAAGGCAAGAACCAAAGTTTAAAAAAATATCCATTTTTAAAAAAATTAAACATTAAGCCCTTTTTCTATGTTTAAGGGAGGCGCATGAATGGAGGACAGGTCACATGGGAGAATCCTGTGACTAGGGGCGTGACATGGGCATGAGGGCTTAAAGGGTCTAGCTCCAAACCACATGTCATCCATGCGAACACAAAAAGGGGTGCACGCTATATTTTTAGGTGTTAAACCAATTATTTTCCATTTTAGTGGGTTTTTACCTTATTTTAATGGATTTTTACTAATTTTTATGGATTTTTGGCCAAAAAGAGTGGATCTGGAGCCCAGAAAGAGGCCAGATCTTAGGGGGAAGTTGGATTTTGACCCCCAACTCGAGAGGTTTTTGACAGTCCAAACAAGTTCAGAATAGGAGAAATGTTGAAGAATTGTGAAGCTCAAGCCATTTTTATGCAGGGAAGCCATTGAGGAGGGGAACTTTGCGGGCCAATTCCGGGAGCTACGCTCAACCATTTTCAGTTTCGTCAAATGTGTTGGATTATTGAGGTCAATAAGAACACTACCAGACCAATTTTTAATCCATTTGACACTTTTCTAATGTACGTTTGAAGCATTGAAGAGAAATAAGAAAGCCTCGCCCACTGAGACAAAGGCACAGAGATGTAGGCAATATTTCCGAACTCCATTAACAAATTTGTTGTTATGGTTTGCTGATTATTTGTGCTTACATTCATATCTTCATTTCTTATTATGGTTTCTATAATATATCATTAATTTCTTCTTCTTTCAATCAATTCCCAATTGGTAAATGAACTCATGCTTAAAACTTAACCAAGTCTTTAAAGATCAATTTCAGTTCATTGATCCAGATGAACACACCAGAGCACGATGATCAAGGTGATGAAATATATGATTCCCTCAATCCAGTTGAAAAAACTAGAAAGGGATTGTGAAAGACAAACACAAAACGTCTTCAATTGGATAGTTGTAAGCCTACAGAGGAGACCACATCAAGGATGAGAGAGTTAGAGAAGACTATATATCAATATGCAATAAGTGTCATTTTTAAAATAGATTATTTATGAAATACATTAATTTATGAATTTATGTTTGGTATGTTTATTTGAGCTAAACTAAAAACAATTTCTTTCTACCTAAATATTTGGAACCGACGCAAGATCCTAGTCGTGGGGATGTTGTTGGTAGAAGTGGTGCACAAACCCCACATCACCCTGGAACGAGCCACATACCTTCGAGGATATTTTCCTCTCCATGTGTGGATTAGATGACTGCATCTCCTGGGTCCCATGAGACACCCCCACCATTCACACCAGACCATGGCGCACATGATGGTGTAGTAGATGGTGAGTCTCATGAAGAAGAGTCTATGCATTGTTATCCTGAAGTAACACATGTTAAAATAATAAGAACAAAATTTCATGGACGAAAACTTGGTTCCCTTGAAGACACCACAAGTCCGAGATAGTTATTAATATCTTAGTTAATTCCTATTATTTAAATATTGAAACTTGCATCTTTCAAATTATTTTAAACTAATTATCATATCTTTTTGCAGGAAACAATATTTTTTACATGACCTTGCATGAAAAGGCCACCCATTCACATACGGTGGAATTCCGAAAAAATAATAATTGAAAGACAAACTTATTAACCATTTGGTCGACATGTTTGGTGATCCGTTCAACAAACAAGATGTCACCTTAAAGGAGGGTACATATTTGAAATATGTCAGAGATCAATATAGGATTCGATTGGTAAAAACCCTAAGTATGATCATCATGTTGCCATTATACTGGAGGATGAAAATGAGATTGCATTGAGACATGAAGGGTAGACACCACCTAGCCTTGGAAGGTAAATGATATTTTGAATTGAATATGTCAAACTTTCTTTAGTTAATCTATAGAAAATATTGTGTCATCTAAGTACATATTTGAAAATTTTTGTAGGCTCATGGACACGTCGAAAGCCACCAAGACAAGAATAGATAAACATAGGTAGCACAAACTTGGCCAAGGTGGTTACCTAAGATTAAAATCTCAAATTGTAAGTACCGAATAATTTTACCATATTATTAATATCATCATGCAATTTTTTTTTAATTGCAGCTAATAAGAAAAATTCATCGTATTATGCAATGTAAGGGGATATGTTCAATAGTGCGGCCATCGAAGAAGACATGAAGATCGTCTTCTATTTCAGCTTTCAAGAAGTGGTTGAACATCAAAAAATACTGGGGCAAACACAATCGACTGACCCATTGGGTGAGATGGTAAGTAAAATGACAAGACCATAATTGTGTAATTGTTCATTTCTTGTAAGTACATATATAGATGATTGATTTATCAAATCAATTAATGTGTCTATTTTATTTTAAGCATGCAAGGAACCCCAACTCATTTGACAAAGATAATGGACAAAAACCCCATGATTCTGTTGGTGTAAAGACCCATCACAATATGTGTATTTAAAATAAATTGTATATATTGACGATTAGTAATAATTAGTTTCAAATGGTGTAGTTATAATGTTTCTTGTTTCAATGACAGAGCATGTATATGAGGCCGATGTTCACAGAGGAGAGGAACTGATGACAACCCAACCAATGGTGTCGACTACTCCTCTAGGTAAAAAAAGATTCATGATATTTGTATTAATGAAAGACTAATATGAATAATAATAACTAACCATGTACTTTTAACACTTTTTGTTGTTCTAGTGGATGCCCCTGCAGTGCAAAAATGTCTAGTAGCATGCCATATTACTAGAAGTAGTGCAATGGTAGAGATGGTGGATAGTCATGCAACATGGTGAGAAGAGGTTCCAATAGTTGAAGGGGTTGAAGACAATGTTACTGATGAACCACTGAAGAATTTTATTAACAGGGAGAAACCGAAAAGGAATTGATTGTAAATATTTGGAGGATAAACTTTATTAATATAAATTATTAGTTGTACAATTTTCGTTTAAATTAATATGCATTATTGGTTATAGGGAATTGAGAGTGATGTGAGGTGGGGGGGAGGGGGGGGGAGGGGCCAAATGGGTTTCCAGATTCACATTTTTAGCCATGTTTTGTAGAGAATAAATGATTCTCAAAACCAAGAGGATCTCATTAAGGTGTTCCTATTATCCATTTAATGATATTGTTTTTAGAGATTATTGAATGTAATTTGATGTGTCATTTGATGTTCTCCCTTAACATTGATGTTTTCCAATGTTCAATGTGCAGAAAGGCCTATTCTGAGGACTTTGCGATGTAGAATGCTTGCTCGAGTTAGTGATTGATTCAATGAACATTGACAACAATATTGATAAATCAGATGGTAGGAAAAAAGTGAGTTCCAATTTTAAAGCTTCTTATACTACCTTTTGATTATTTTCTTATTTATATATTTCTATTTGTATCGGCTTGCTATTTTATATTGTCGACTTATATCTCTAGTCATCTTTGAGATTCACACTTTTTCCACTCTCAAAATGATATAAAGATAATGAGATTAATGTTCCCTTAGAATGCACTCCTGAACAAGGTAACACCCAACACATCATTCAAGAGAGATAGCCTAGGTTTCCTCCCTAAGGAGGATGCACCCACCTTTACAACAATTTTCAACTCAACATCTATCACTTAAGGAGCTCATCCTATTTTCAATCTTTCTATTCTGACTTGAGTGTATTGAGTGTACTCATGTAAATGCATCTTTCCATCCATCTGACTATTTATTCATATTGTGTGGACCTATTGAGAGGTTTTGTTTGATACCCTCCAATAGAATTTTTACCATCCAAGCCACCTCAAAAATCTATTGTCCAGATGGTATCGTCCTTGTCAAGAACCTAGGAATACATTACAATAGAAAATTGAGGTGTTCACTTGGATTTGCATTTAACTCCCGGTTCTAGATCTAGAGGAGGTATTTATTCTATCACCACTTGGGAGGTATTCTTTTACACCCTCCAATATCATTTTTACCATCCAATCCACCTCAAAAATATATTGTTTGGATGGTATCATATCCATCAAGAACCTATGAAGACATTACAATAGTAAATTGAGGCATTCACTTGGATTTCCATTCAACTCCATGTTCTATATCTAGAGGAAACGTTTATTGTTAAATTTAATTCTAGTGTATTGGATTTTGTTAGATTCAAAGTTTCCATGATTGAAAGTGTTTCCCTTGACTAGGACTTGGAACATGCCTTGGAATTTGAATGTATATTTCAATGGTGGAATAATTTACAAGCCTCCCAAAACCCTAACTCTCATTCCAACCCCCACACTCATAGTTCTCCCAATAGTCCTATAGCCTTTACTCCTCATCCATAGAACCCTACATTTTGTATTCCTTCTTCTCCTAGACTTGATCAATGGTGCCAATACCATTGCACACAACCAACACTATAACAAATAGCCATGCTCTCAACTATCCATAGTCATATCAAGCACTATATATTGACTCGCCCTCTTGTCTTCCCAAGTCAAACATTACATCCTACACTTTGTATCCTCTAAGGATTGCATAGATACTAAATTCTCTCAATTGCCTTTTATTTTTTTTAATTGAACAAAAAGAAACTTCTTCCACCTCTACCAAAAATCCTAAATCTTATGCTAATAGACTACAAAGTCTCATATAGGATCTCTCATCACCCAAAATTCATAAAAAATTCTAAAACCAATAACTATATTAATCACTATAGCTACAGGCTATAGGACATGATCACTGTATTAATTCAATGGTATAATTTAGATATTTCTTTTGTCCAACCAGATCAAAATCTGGGACACTAGGAGAAGCTTTCATAATCTTCCCTAGCAATGGAATGTCTAGGTTTACATGATTCTTAGTTCAACCTTGGGTGACAATTTTGACTCTTGTACATATCCTCTCTGTAGCATCATTAATTGGATCATTGATTATCGTCACACATATGGATTCATTGGCCTCAAAAGCACTTATTGAACCTGGATTTCACTTGGATGTTGACCCCCTTAAAGGTAAGTTTCTTACATATGGACCTACTTACATATATCCCAGAGAGGCCCATGTAGGATGGCATCTCTTCCCACAGGGGCATGTGGGTAAAGTTTTCATCCTACATGCTTGTAGGATGGCATCCTACAAGCATCCAAGATGCATGTATGATTCCATCTCTGCCCGCAGGCCTTTGTGGTAAGGGATGTCATCCTACATGCCTACATGCATCAATTTATTTGTTTGAAGATGAATTTCACACACTTGAGCTATTCTGTTTCTAAAATACAGAGTTTTCAATGCATGCAATAATTCATTAGAATCTTGAGTGAATTTATTATTTACCATTTGATAAATGTGTTCTAGCATTTGTGGAAGTCTTTCTAATTCTTTGTCATGAAATATGTCTTTGGTTATGTCAATTGATTTTTAAACATACAAATTTTGTTGGATTATTGAGAGGGTGGGTGAATCAATAATAGAGCAATCTAATCCTTTTTAACCATATAATGCAAGTGTTATATCAATGTAGCATTATCATCCAATATTTGCAGAGTAAATAAACAATGAACAATAAGTATGTAATCCACACAATTTTTAAGGGGATTTGTTCCCTTCATTTACTTTTCTTTGCATTTCATAACAATTTTCGAACAGTACCCATTTCCAATCTATAACCATTCAAAATCAACCACTGCCTATAATCAACAAATATACCCCAATTCATATCTTCAAAAATAACAATGAAGCCACATAATCATTACCATTGGGTATGTCATTTGAATGCAATGACCTTCATTAAATAAATAAGGACATACACCCAAAATCAAGATCAAATTGCCAAAACCCGAATTGACAATTAAACAGACAATAGCCACCACCCAACACAATATATGCACTGAATAATTCAATCATGCAAGTGTAAATCCATCACTGTGTAAGCCCAATCTAATGTGATTGAAAAAACTAGGCCACCTAGCCAACCGACGAGGTACCAACAACAAGTAGGTATCAACAAATGATCGGGTTGCAACCAATCATGCTCAGAACTCTATGGGTAACCCTGAGTGTGAGCACCCAAGCCATCTATGTTATACACAGTGCGCATCCAACAAACACTATGAGGAAACATCTCCATTTCAACAAAAAAAATATGAAACCACTGCAATAACTCATCCATCATGCCGAGCCATCGATTAAATACAATATCGTCGTGATCTAGTCACACTGTAATCGACTATGTTGTGAAAACCCATGCTTACACAATCGAACACATATAAAGATGTAGTGGAAATATTCTCTACAGTGACCTAGCTCAATAGTCATTTGACCCCAAAGAAAAACACAGTTACCATGACTATTAATTCATTTGCAAAAACACCATGCACGCACGCGATACACGTGAGAAACAACAAGCCTTTGTAACCAATGCTAGTTAATCGTCCAAATGATTCTCAGTGAAAATACCAGTGATTGTGTATTAACCAAAAAATTTGCCACTGTCGTAAAAAACCAATCACCCTAACAAGTTGTGGCAACTATGCACACTCACACATCCAATCGAGTCGAGGCGGAGGCCTTCTCCATTTACTATACTGAGTTATTAACATAAGGAAAGTGGTTGTGCACTTTGAAAACTCACTTGGAAAGGTAGGGTTTACCACTGTTATAACAGAGTCAATAACCATATACCAACCAACACGACTATCACATGAGAAACTAGTCAAGCCTGTGCTCAAAAGCCGAAAACTATACCACCCATCAACCATAGCCAAGTCGCAAAACCAACAAGCTAGGCTGGTCTTCTCTATCAATCTTCGGAATGGAGGATTTAAGGTTCGTCCTGTAGCCAACACAAGGAGAGAAGAACCACTCGTTGTAATGGTGAAAAATCTAAAGCCACAGTAATACAGGAAGGACCATGACTCATTCATGGATGGGCACAAATCCATGACAGGGCAGTAACCAAAAAGGTAGGGTTCTAGTTCGTCCTGGTGAAGGTTATTCAATGCACACAGGGTATAACCCTCGTGCACTTCTATCAAAAAAACACAACACAAAGGCGAAGATAGGGCCAAGTAAGAACAGGAGAACCCATTTCGTGAACCCTAGTGGTGAAATCAACCAACACTGAGATAAACAAAACACAGTAACACATAAATCCTTCAACTATTAAATCCATGAAACCAAATATTGGATTTAGTGACAATGCGTGAAGGAAACTATCCACCCAAGAAGACCAAAACAAAAACATTCCACAAACTCAAAAATTATTACAGGAAACCATACACTCTTGGTTCGAAGAACCCAAAATTCACACAGTTGCAATGCTTAGGAAAAACATAAACCAATACACCTGAGCCAGTAATCATTTCATAACCAGAGCAAAGTCACGAATGGCCAAAAAAAGACATACCTGTAATTGAATTCCTTAAAATGAGAGTTGGTTGAGCGGTTCCTCCCTGCTAAAATTTCAGAGCATAACCACAGTAGCAAGATCGAACAATATCCTGACTAGAGTGGCGGCCAACGGGAAGAGTAAAGGTGACATGCAGTAAATGCACATCGCCTCCACCCATATCTCATTAACTCAACAGTAAATGCCAACAAATTCTCCATTAACATGATTAATCCAACATGTATCGAAACCATCACCACATTAAAAGCTAGTAGCGCGATCACCATATCCCATTTCACATCATATAACTCAAACAAAATCGCATAACCATCAACGTCCATTTCTTGGTCAAATGTGCCACCAACATTCAATCTATCCAAATACACCATATATATATATCGACCACATAATCCAATTAATCATTGCACAACTATTTACTTGTTAACTAGGATAATTGTTAAGTCTTTCATGCATGTAGTATAGTGAATACGATAACTTCAAATTTTTCCCCTTTGCAATTGTTTATTATTTCTTTCCCATTGTTCGCATGTAGTATAGTAAAAATGCAACATTGGATTCCTTTTCTTTGCATTAATAGTATTTTTTCCTTTCTCTAAAACTATCTTTCATGTAATTTCACTAACGTGTTTGTTGTGCAGGTGCAATAAGAACAAATGACATTAATGAATAGCATAGGTTGTAGTAACATGAAGAATCAACATTTCAAAATCTCAACTCATACCAACAACAACAATATCCCATCAACCATGTAAACCATGTCACACATCATCACAACATAAAAAATGAGCAGATCCGATCTTCAATAGTTCAAGGGGGTCCCACCTACTAGTATTATTTAGTTTTATAATAATAGGCTTTAGCAACACTTTGCGGCTGAAACTGCGTTGACATTTTTAATCATCAACACACAGCTACTTGGATATGTTTCCTCAATGGCCTCCTAATTTCACGGTCTGAATCATTCTAGAAAAATTTTATTGTGAAAATTGTGAGATGACCTGTAAATAACATACCTTAGAAGGCATCATCAAAATAATTTATCCTCCCTTGAATTTCGACCTTCTTTACTTCACCTTTTCTCTGAAATTCATCTTAGATATCCTTTGGTTACCTCAGTCACCTATAGATATTCAAAATTCTCAAGTGTGATTGAAATGAGATCCTTTCCTCTTATTTATACTTTCATGTAGCTTCCTTAGAAGCATCTTCTAGACCACTTTGTCCACATAGTCACCTATGTCCAACTTTTCCCAATTTTCCACTTGTCCATATATCCAATATCCACTTGACTACTTAACCCATTTTCCTCATTTTAGGGTTAACCTTCTTATAACCACTTTCCATAATTAGAAAGTTCTCCATTTACTTTATTATTTAAATAATCCTCCTTGACTTTGCCACTTCACTTTATTATTTAAATAATCCTCTTTGAATTTTTCACTTCACTTTATTATTTAAATAATCTTATTTTACTTTGTCACTTCACTTTATTATTTAAATAATTTCTTCTTTGCAAGCACTTTGACTTCTTTGACCTTTTGGGGCTTCAAGCCAAAAAATGAGGGTCTCCAACTTCGTAAGGCCATAACTCTCAAACCGTGAGAAGTTATGTGACGTTCCACATACCAACAGAAATGGCATGACATCTACTATCCATATAGAATAGTATTACTTTCAAATATATCAAAACTCATACCATTATGCATCAAACAAACTTGGGTCCATTACCCAAACCTTTGTGCTACAGGAATTTGTTAGACAAACAGGATCACAAAGAAATAAAGTAAAACAAATGTGGAAATAAAATACAGAAGATACACAATACAATGGAGACACAGATATACATGGTTCACCCAGCATGGGATACATCCACCAAATAAATTTTCAGGTCCTTCCTTTATTATTATCCAGCAATTGAAGGGATACAACTTACAGCAAACCCGTTGTAACTTCCTCTTCTTTCTTTCATAGTCTCCTATCTCAGAATACAATTTATACTCTCCTACCTAGTTGCAATACATTTTCCTCATAAGAGAGGGTTTCCTTCTAGGGAAAAAAACCCTAACATAACTTCTACCGTTAGATTTGCGACATTATAATGAATGGTCGAGATTTACAATGAAATTACAATATACTTTTACAAGGCAATTTTTCCTTTGGGGGCTTCGCCCCCGAACCCCCACCGAGGACCCACTTTCCCCCGGACCCCAAAGGGGGGGTAACTGCCCCGCATGGATGAGTGTACATTCTTCTGGGGTGTAAAGTCTTCATGGGGTATAAACACAGATGAAAACAAAGACCTCTGAATCAAGAAGATAATCAGGCTCCACAACCAACAATCTCCCACTTGGAGACTGATCTCAACAACTCCACCGTTGTTGTATCTGCTGGACTATGAACCTTCTTGGACCTGGAAAATTTATCATCTTCATATTCATTTTTGAAGACCAACTAAAACTGAACAAGAACTCAGTTTCTCCCTGGTTACTCCATTTGTTAACATGTCTACATGATTTTGGCTAGTGTGTATCTTTTCCAACTTCAAATGTCCATCTTCCAAGATGGATTGTATGAAATGGTACACTAGTTGTATATTCTTAGTCTTCGAATGGAAGGTTGAGTTCTTTGCAATATGAATGGAACTCTCATTGTCATAGTACAACTTGTTGTTCTCCTGCTTCTTTCCCAATTCCTCCATAAACCTCTGTAACCAAATCATTTCTTTACTAGCCTATGTAGAAGCAACATACTCTGCTTTGGTTGTTGAAAGTACAACAACCTTTTGCAGTTTCGAAATCCAACTTACTGATATTCCACCTATAGTAAAAACATGCCCTGTGGTGCTCCTCCTGCTATCTTTATCACCTGCTATATCTGAATCAACATATCCCTGTAGACAAGTGTCTCATCTTCCAAAACATAATGCATGAGTAGCAGTACCTCTTAAATACCTGAGAATCCACTTTACTGCCTCCCAATGTTCTGTACCTGGATTGTTCATATACCTTCTCACAACTCTCACTTCATGTGCAATATATGGTCTTGTGAAAACCATTGCATACATCAAGTTGTCAACTGTTGATGAATAAGGGACCATGGACATGTATTATATCTCCTCATGTGTCTTGGGACATATTTCTTTAGTTAATTTAAAATGGTTGGCCAAAGGTGTACTAACTGGTTTTTCATTTTTCATTATGAACCTCTTCAACACCTTCTCTATGTACTCACCCTGAGACAATGTCAATTTGTGACTTTTCATGTCACTTTTTATTCTCATACCAAGGATTTTGTTTGCATCACCCAAATCCTTCATCACAAATGAATTAGCTAATTTCTTCTTGAGCACATTTATATCCCGCATATTAGACACTGCAACAAGCATGCCATCTACATACAATAGCAAGATAATATAGCTTCCATTTTCTAGCCTTTTAAAATAAACATAGTGATTAGAATGGCATCTACTATAACCTTGTTCTGTCATAAGCCTGTCAAACTTCAAATACCACTGCCTTGGAGCTTTCTTTAGGCCATACAAGCTCTTCTTCAACCTTCATACCAAATTCTCCTTCCCTTTGACCTCATACCCCTGTGGATGCTTCATATAAATCTCTTCCTCCAAATCCCCATGGAGAAAAGTTGTTTTTACATCTAACAGTTCAAGATGAAAATATTCTACTGCCAAGAGACTAAAAATAGTCCTAATTGAATTTATTTTAAAAACAGGAGAAAATATTTCATCAAAATCTATACCTTTCTTTTGTGAAAACCCCTTTACAACAAGTCTAGCCTTGTATGGCTTTTCTCCTCCATCTTCTTCCTTCAACTTGTAAACACATTTATTTTGCAATGCTCTTTTTCATGCAGGAAACTGAACCAAATCCCAAGTCTGGTTATTTACCAAGGAATCTGTTTCTTCCTTCATTCCTTGCTCCCACTTCTTTTTGGTGTCTACCTGCATTGCCCCTTCATAACATTTTGGTTCACCAGAATCAGTCAATAATAAATAATACAATGAAGGAGAGTATCGTTCAAGGGGTATACTTAATCTGGTAGATCTTCTAACCACACTTGTAGGAGTTTGAGGTACCTGTTCCTCATGTTGTTGTACATTTTGATTTTCTGGTTCCTTTGTAATTTATTTTTCAGTGATATCATCAAGCGCTCTGTATTCTGGTTTTTCTTTTTCCTGTTTCTTTCCTTGCAACTGATCTTTGTACATGACCTTATCATTGAATATGATATCTCTACTCCTAATGATTTTGTTAATTTCATAATCCCATAAGTGATAACCAAAATCATTAACACTGTATCCAATAAAGGTGCACTTCTTGGATTTTGCCTCAAGCTTTGTTCTATTTTCTTTATCAATATGGACAAATGCTTCACAACCGAAAGTCTTAAAAAATGAATATTTTACCCTTTTTTTTTGTCCATGCCTCCTATGGAATTCTACCATCCAAAGAGATTGAAGGAACTTTGTTTATTAAGTAAATAGCAGTATCTACAACATCTTCCCATAACTGTAAGGTAAAACCATCATGCAATCTCATACTCCTTGCACGCTCCATGATTGCAATGTCCATCTTTTCTGACACACCATTTTCTTGTGGTGTTCTTGGAACTGTCTTCTCTCTATGAATCCCATGGTATGAACAGTAATCATCAAACTCCTTGCTGCAATATTCACCTCCATTATCTGATCTGAGACACTTCAACTTTTTTCCTGTCTCATTCTCAACCAAAGCTTTCCATTTCTTAAAAGTATCAAAAACATTAGATTTTTGTCGAATGCAATAAACCCAAGTTTTTCTAGTTGCACCATCATTAAAAGTAACATAATAATGAGATACACCAAGAGATGATACCTGAGTTTGTCCCCATACATCTGTATGCACAAGCTCTAACCTTTCACTCTTATTTTCTTTTCCGACTCTGAGAAATATGACTCTCTTTTTTTTTTCCATAAACACAATGCTCACAGAAGTCCAAATCATTTTTTTTAAGATCTGGAAACAAATTTATTTTGTGAAGTATTTGCATCCCCTTCTCACTCATGTTTCCAATCCTACGATGCCACAATGTTGTATCCACTCTTGTAGAAGCTAAAGAGATAGAAGATTCAATATTACCAGTACATAAATACAATGTACCTACCTTCTCTCCTTTTTCTATCACCAATGATCCTTTGATGACCTTCCACGTCTTATTTGTAAATGTGGATATGCAACCTTCACTTGCCAGTTGTCCCATTGAAATTAGATTTTTCCTTAGATCTGGAACATGTCTTACCTCTTTTAACAACCATTGGTTTCCATTGCTTTGCTTTATATTTACCTTTCCCATTCCAACAATTTTGCATGGTGCATCATCACCCAAATGAACCTATCTAAAATCACCTTGAACATAATCTAGAAAATGTTTTAGTGGGGTGTGGCATGAAATGAAGCCCCTGAATCTACCACCAAGACTCAAAAATATTATCTACAAAAAGAATCAAAGCATCTTGTAACACATCACTTGTTACATTTGCTTCCTGATTTCTCTCCTGTTGTCCATCTCTTTGTTTCTTTGGAGCTCTGTAGTCTTTCTTCAAATGTTCTTTCTTCCCAAAATTCCAGCACTCTATCTTTCCAAATCTGGATTTGGATCTGCCCTTTCTAGAATTCTCGTGGTTCCCTCACTACTACATTTGGGTCAAATTCCGACGGCGTGTTCGACGCAATTGCGACTTTCTATTGTCGAAAGACCGACAAACCTCGGACCCCCTCAAACGTCGTTTCACATGACGTCGTTTTTCCGACGGCCTAATTTTCGTCTCTCTTGCGACGTTTCAAACGTCGCAAGAGCGACGTTTCAAACGTCGCAAGAGAGACGTTTCAAACGTCGCAAGAGCGACGTTTCAAACGTGGCAAGACCAACGTTTCAAACGTTGCAAGAGAGACGTTTCAAACGTGGCAAGAGAGACGTTGAAAACGTGGCAAGACCGACGTTTCAAATGTGGCAAGACCGACGTTGCAAACGTCGCAAGAGAGACGTTGCAAACGTCGCAAGACCGACGTTTCAAACGTGGCAAGAGAGACGTTGCAAACGTGGCAAGACCGACGTTTCAATCGTGGCAAGAGAGACGTTGCAAACGTCGCAAGAGAGACG
>ML791272.1:107501-178548 GCA_009831015.1 Picea engelmannii | reverse complement strand
CTTGCGACGTTAACGTGGCAAGACCGACGTTAACGTCACAAGAGCGACGTTATCGGGCAACATGAATTTTTTTTTTTTATAAATTTCCTCTATTTTGCGACAATATGGACAATTTTGTCCATAACGCCGCAAATAAAACGTCGGAATTTTTACAATATGTAGTAGTGCCTGAGCCCTTTCCTCTATCCTTTTGTCTTCCCCTGTTCTCCATGTTCAACGCATTACCTGATGTCTCACATGTTCTTTTCCGTCACATTTCCTCACTAAGGATAACACCAATAACATCATCAAATTTTAAAGTATTTGAACCAGAGACAGAGTTACTTACAGCTATGACCAAACCGTTCTAGCTTTCTGGTAATGAGCACAAGATTATAAGAGCCCTGGCCTCATCATCAAATTCCACTTTTATAGAAATTAGTTGATTAGTAACCGTATTGAATTCATTTAAATGATCTGCAACAGACCCACCTTCTAACATCTTCATATTAAATAATCTCTTCATTAGAAATACCTTATTGGACGCTGAGGGTTTTTCATACAATTTAGCCAATGTGTCCATCAAACCCTTCATTTTCTTTTCTTTCGAAATATTTAAAGCCATTGACGCTGTCAGGCTCAGCCGTATCATTTCTAGAGCCTTTCTGTCAAGAATCTCCCATTCTTTGTCTTTCATAGTCGTCGACTTCTTTTTTATTCCGCCCAATGGTAGGAATAGATCCTTCTGATATAAATAATCTTCCATCTACATCTTCCATAACTGGTAGTTTTGGCCATTAAACTTCTCGACCCTAAACATTCCATCTTTCGACATTTCTCCCACTCGAACCAGGAACCCTCTTTTCCTGCGAATTACCTTTCCCTCTGATACCAGTTGTTAGAAAAACAGGATTGCAGAGCAATAAAATAAAACAAATGCAGAAATAAAATACAGAAGATACACAATACAATAAAGACACAGATATACGTGGTTAGCCTAGTGTGGGCTACATCCACCAAAGAAATTGCCAGGTCCTTCCTTTATTATTATCCAGCAATCGAAGGGTTATAACCTACAACAAACCCATTGTAACTTCCTCTTATTTCTTTCACAGTATTCTATCTCAAAATACAATATTCGCTCTCCTACCTAGATGCAATACATTTCCCTCATAAGAGAGGGTTTCCTTCTAGGAAAAAAAACCCTAACATAACTTCTATCGTTAGATCTGCGACCTTATAATTAACGGTCCAAATTTACAATGAAATTACAATATACTTTTACAAGGAAATTTTTCCTTCAAGGGCTTCGTCCTCGAACCCATGCACGGGGGTTGCTTGCCCCCAGACCCCGCAGGGGGGTAACCCCCCCTGCTCTCCCCCACATGGATGAGTGTACATTCTTATGGAGTGTAAAGTCTTCATGGGTTATAAACACGGCTGAAAACAAAGACCTCTGAATCAGGAAGATAATCAGGCTCCACAACCAAAAAAATTCGCTACTGGAATTTCTTCAAGGGTTGACATCAATGACAACCAACCCAATTAATCAACAAAAATTCACTTCTACTGTCATTTCAGTGTCACTAAACTATTTATTCCAATCTCTTAAGAGCCTGCCAAGTTTCTCCAAGACTTGTTAGAGATCATGTTGCTATATCTTTCAACATGGTTCTCAAAGATAGAGAGTACAACATCGGTCTAGACATATGTGTGGGAAATGAAAATTCTTGAAATAAAAATGTATATTCAACATGTTTCCAATGCCGACATTACCTTATCTGATCAGTCATGCAAAGTAACCCAGAAACATAGGAACCCACAACTGCAAGCTCACATGTAGGGCATATATTTCCTTGTATGATTGGATCAAATCATGTTGTACAATATGGACAAGGAAAATCCTTCTGACCAAAATACATAGGTGTACAAGTTTATTCACCAACAATAAAAGGCTTTATGAAATCACAATTCAATTTTTTTTTACATTCTACAACTTCCTCTCACATGCTTGCATAGCTTGTCGAGACTTTGTTTCATGGTTTGCAGGGGGTTCACTTTCCAGCAGTCATCAAGTAAAGTTAGCAGTTGTATAGAGGTTTCCTCCCTTGTAAAAAACACCCACAGAATTCAACAAAGCAACCTCAAATGGATTTTTTTAAGGTTGCAATGATTAAAATAGGTTGCAAGCTCTTGTTGTTGAACAATATCATCCTTAACTTCCTTTATCTTGACCTACATATCAATGCTTCACCAAACTTCACATTTTTTGTGGCTTTGTAAGCTAGCATAAGTTTCTCTTCTAATAAAGAAAGCCTAAATACCAAATTTTATGGACCTCTAACATTTGGACTAGAAGTCTCACTCTAGAAAACCAAGTTTTCGACTTAAGAGCCACATGTTTATATTAATGTTACCAACAACTACTTGATCACCTGCAAGAGAAGATTTCCATTTCCATATTTGAGTTACTGGCATACATGGTGATGGTGTAACAAGGGACACTATGAGTTGTAACTGCAAAATTTGCAGCTGTGACATTTGCAGGTATCTCAAAATATTCAATATCCCATCCTCACTCATCATCATCATTTCCTCTCGCATTTGTATCATCTACCACCACAATATCCCCATTCTGTACTAAATTTTCCTGGGGTTTTCACAAGGGAGCGAGGTGTCCTAGGGAATCTCCTCTTGAAAGGGATGTTGGAATGTCCTAGGGGGGCCTTAATTTTTTTTTTTAATAAAGGTATTTTTCTTTTCAAATTTATACATGAATAACCTTAAATAATAGTTTACCAACAACATACATTACGTATAAGCACCAAAAGCCTAGCCTTTAAGTGAAATAAATGATGGGTGTAAATTTTAGGTTCTATTTTTCAGGACTTTGCAATGAACATCTCTTTGTAGAAATACATATTCCAAAATATCCACTACCATTTCCTTTAGGGAAACAAATGAAAATAATGAAAGTTCGTACATTAGCGTAGCGAATGGATGGTTCTAAAAGGTCTTACATCCACATATAAAATGGATGGTTCTGAAATGTCTTAAACTAAGATTCAAGTTAAAAATACATGATCGGAAAGGTCTTAACTGGGATTTGTAAGAAAATGCACAATCTATATGGGGGAATGCTTTGAAAATTACTTGCATGTACAACTAATGTTTTATTGGTATTCAAGAGTTGAGTTTCAAACTAACATATGATATATTTTAACACTTTCCAGTATCTACCAATTTTCACTTTATCATTAGCAGTAACTAAGAAAAACTCACAATCATAATCATGTTGCTTCAAATTCTTAATAAGATCACCCATTTATAATTATGGAAACAACCAAAGAGGTTCTTCGTAAAACTTCAATCTCACAAGAATGTGACGGGTCTCATTTATCATTGCTCTTTCCCTCCTATTTCATTTTTCTTTGATATTAGCTTTGTTATATTTGATTTCAATCATATTTCCAAATAAGTAATAAGATAACAAGGAAAAGCAAGAGATATCCAAAAAAATTGTTGACCTATGTCTAAATCACCATCATCAATGCTTTTAGGTAAAAAAAAAATTCCTAGATTTCTTGAGGGAGAATTTTGGTAATCAAAACTTGCCAAAAAGTCTACCACTCGACCAATCATACACACTCAAGTAAGTTTTTAGAACAATTACAAAGTCTTGTGAGATATTGAGTAAGTACAACTGATAAAGAGATGTGTGAACTTGGAAACTACCAAGTTCCCAAAGCACAAAAAGTGAGAGCTATCCAAGTAAAGTTGGGTGTTGACTCTTGAGAGGATTGATGCCTTAAGGGTCTAGATTCATCTATTTGAATTTAAAATCATATAATTGGATGTAGCATTTGTTTATTTATGACTAACCATAATTCCTTAATTACAAACTTACCAAATTCTTATATTTTCTATATTCAAGGAGTCCCCTGCATCGTGTACCTTGTCCTCCCCTAAATTTTGGGATGCCTCACTACTTTTTTTTTCCATAGGTTAAAATTCTAAATTTTTATTAGAATAGGTATTTTTGAGTTCTATATTATTTTATTTCGTTTATTTTGTCTAGATGTTAATTTGGTTTTAATTTATTAGAGTATTTTCTCTTGTTTTATTTTGTGTTGGTTTTGTTTTTATATTAGGTTTCATCTTACGTTAATGTACATTTAGTATAATTTTAGCTTTATTTTTACTTTTAAGTTAGTTTATCTTTAGTTAAAATTGCAAATAATGTTAGTATTACTTAATTGATGTTAATTGTATTATCTTTAGTTTTATTAAATTTTAGACTTATCTAGGCTCTAAGTTATTCGATTTAATTATATCAGTTTTAAATTTTATTTAGTTTTAATTGTTATATTTATAATTTCTTTGTATATATTGATTCAGATTTATTAACATTAATCGTATTTCATTTTAAATATATAGAATAAGGTATTAAAAACTAAAAAAATGAGGAAATAGATCATGATTAAACGTGGAGCGTTGATCAGAAAAGCATGAAGATATATTGTTTATAACAAATCTCGCTACCCTAGGTCGATCGACATTTAAAAGGGCATAACCCCCCTAGGTGGTGTAGAGTATATTTGACCCATTCTACGTGTCGACAAAAGGATCCACCATGGCCCCCCATTGCGTGGTATTCAAAACTGTCACTCGACCCCCCACGGAACTATGAAATGAAACCACCCTGATTCTCCCAGAACCGCTCATTTGTAAATATGATGAACGAACACTGGTCTGAGATCCGAGATACGGTTGGCATTATGGGGCAGGTGGCCCTATCTAGCCATGCCACCTGGCATGAGACGTGGTACTTGTACCATTTGAAACGTGACACTCATTTTCCACCCGGACCTTCATCAAAATATGCCAAATCGACGTGACATGTGGCACCACCATTGTGTGACAAGTGGCCTTCCCACGTTATGACACATGGGCCATTCATTGTGCGACATGTCACCACCAGGCATTGGATATCAGGATTTTCCCTGATGCTTGAGATTACGAAGTGATTAATTAAATTAATCTTGCATACTGCGAGATAATTAATCACGTTAATCTCAATATTACAACTCTCGACCTTTACCACAAGATCTACAACTAATATCTCTCACAAGTAGATCTAACGTCCATCATTTAGGGGTGCTAACACAAGATTTTAGGTTTGATTTGGCCCCACACTTAACACTTGGATGAATCACCCTTCTCCATGTGGCATCATTTCCCACACTGTCTACCTATGTTCATGTGGAATCTAAAGAGGACACGTGTTGCCACCAAATGACCTTGAACATTGGGACCTCGACTATTTACCAATATCCTTTGCACTAAAACTCCCCATGGTCCAGGGTCTAATGGGCGTTTCTCCATATGGATCTATGGTGGAGATTATTCCACTCTTAGATCCAACGACTCTGATTTACTGCACTTACCACAGACCCTGTGCACGGCGAGGGTCCCATTTATTTATCTCGCGTCCAATTCCAAAGTGACACATGGCATACCCCATCGTGCCATGTCACCTTAGTGTACCAATGCCCACCTAGTCCTGCAATTAACATTGGTCATGAGGTACAATCCTTCATGACCATTGATTATTGATCACTATAAAGGATCAATGATTTGAATCTAGCGCACATAGGTAACTAGCACGAGGGTTAGCAAGAGGGGGAACACCCCCGATGGTTTATAAGGAAACCACACTTAGACACGTGAATTCCAGAGGAGGAACGAGGATCCCTCATAGGTGGTTTTGATTCCACCATTCGAGCATCCACATAACTAGAGAGAAACACCGCTCTAGCAAAATGGTAACCCATCATTGTACTTTCCCATGTTTAATTCCTCTACAAATTATATGATGAAAAGTGTCATCTTCATAACCCTAGCATCAATATCCCTCCTGATATTTGTGTAATGGATCAAAATTTAAAAGGGCATAACCCACCAAGGTGACGTAGGGCGGATTTGACCCATGCTATGTGTCGAAAAAAGGATCTACCTTGACCCCCCATCATGTGGTATTCAAAACCGTCACTTGACCCCGTGCAAAACTATGAAATGAAACCACCCTAATGATCTCGAAACTACCCGTTCTGTACATATTTCATTTGTAAATATGTTACATTATAAATTAATAAATTATTTGCTTAAATGTGTGTGTAAATGAAATATCGTTTGCAGGTTAATTTTCATAAAAGTTCATTGGTTACTATTAACGAAGGATGAAAGTGACCTTAACTCACATGAGCATTTTCAGAGTGTGCTTTTGTCAGATTTGTCGACATAATCAAGGGTTTTGTTCAACAATTGTTCTGGGTAAGAAGATAAAGGCCCATTCCTGTCAATTTGTCAAAATGTCAAAACCCTCAAGTTCTAAAAAGTCCAAAACCCTATCTATAGTAGAACCTGATTTAGAGGATGAGGATTGTCAAATTTTCAACCCAATTACTTCATTTGATCTCTATGAATTGCATAAACTATATTTTGACATATATAATTAGTTACTTGATTATTTTCATGCATGGGAGTCGAAATTGGCCCGTTTAATTGTTCCTAGGACTTATGATTTCCCATAATTTGTTCACTAGTGTGCTTTGAATTATGTTCCATCCTCTATGAGTATATTGTCCATAAATGGGTCATTGTTATTTGAAATTCCAACTGAGTCTATTTCTGAGATGTTGAAAGTCCAACAAATTACAGATGGCCAGGTATTAAATGAAGAAGCTTTAGCTATTGTCTATAAAGAGTTAAATTTACATGACAGATAAGCTTTAATACTATCTTTAATAGAGAAAAATAGCAATCCTCCTAAAGAGTTTGATAATTATGAAACCGTTATATTTTCACCAATCGCACAACAGATTATCAGCATGGCTTGTGTTGTTTTGGGATATGATAGTGATAGGATTGTTGATGACACTATATTAGGTCTATTTAAGTTTATTTTCCCTTTCACAATCCAACCAATTGTTAGATTCCAATTTGCACAATATTTAGCTAATTCTTTACACTATCAACTCATCGAATTTACAATGAGTAGATCATGTATATATCAATATTATCTAGTATATTTTCTTTGGTTTTTCAAAGAATATAAATTTTCAAATTTGAACTTAGAAACTGAAGATAATGTTGGAAATCCTATGCAAGTCATTCATTGGACACCAATAGTCAGAAAGAAGCCACAAAATGTTGGATTTTCAAAAAAATTCAATACATTTATGGCCATATCATATAGCCCGTTTCATGAAGAAAGTTCTCCTAGAATCTTTCCTAAAGTAAGGACACGTTTGCATGACTCTACAGAACCCAAACTAGGAAACTGGTATTTATTTGAAAAATATATTGAAATAAGGATATATGGAGTAGAAATTAAACCTTTTAGATTGCCCAAATTCCTTACACTAAGGATTTTTTCCTTAGAATTCATAAGGAAAAGTCTTAGATTAGATAATATTCATTTTGTTTCAAAGAAAAAGAGGACTAATTTCAACTTGAAAAGAGAAGTGGGACCTTTTATTGTGAACAATAGAAAATTTGTGCAGGTTGTAGAATCATCGTTGCAAGGATTGAATCTTGAGCAAGGAGAAACATGGAAATATGTGTTAGAATGTTTTGTTCTGCTCATTTTACCATAGACAATATCATTATTGTCACCCAACCATAGGCATGCACCCACCCCCGAGCACCTTAACCTTTGCTAGATAGAATGATTACGGAAATCCATACTAGAACCAATAGATAAACCCTAGTTGCAACAGTAGCACAAGATGGAACCAAAAAACACCATCCAACTGCATCAACAACCCAAGACAAGAACAATACTCAAATGCAGCAGTTGTAGTTGCACTTCTTAGGCTACCACCAAGAATGTCACCAAGATTACCACCAAGAAATACTAGAAGGCAGGGTGCATATCTTAGGCTAGATAGCGTTGGAGAGAAAGACCAAGAAACACCCCAGACGATCCACCTTCCTTTCTTGCAGATGCAACTCCAAACTTGCGCTACACCTTTCTGAGAGAGTGAGTGAGGTGAGTATGTACAAATGAGCTAGAGAACCTCCTATTTATAGTGGTTCTTGTCACATGTCTGGGTTGACTTGTCCTTCTGGAGGGTAATCCTTTAATATTATTTATTCTAATGAGTTGAATTGTCCTCTAGGGTTTTTACACATATATTTAGGGTTTCTCTTGCTTATGGAATGTTCTATTCTAGTCAAAGGTTACATATGGAGGTTAATACCTCCTGCAACTACCAGAATATCAACACTCCCTCCTAGATAGGGAGGTATTAATTGTAATGGTCTCAAACACATCCATCCATTTCACATGGTATGGTAAAGGCTCACATAATGTTGCATACCATTCTATAGGTAGCATGATCATAGCCACATAGGTTATCTCATGATCACACAAATCAAGTCACGAGCATCATCATCACTATCCATCTAGTTGGCGATCACCTCCAACACTACTAGTTGGCACACTAGCCTAGGAAACACCTTCAACACTACTGATAGTCTCCATGGCAATCAGGTAGTAGTAAACAATTATTACAATTCCATTCAATAGATCACAACAGTGTTGATCCATATTAGTACACAATTGTTTTCCAGTGGTACACAACCACTCATAGTAGCGCACAACTACTATCTAGTGACACATAGTCACTACCAATGGAACACATCCACCACAGTAGTACATAGCTATTGTCCAGAGACACACAATCTCCACTACAATCAACTAATAGTTACACAAGTTATCACCATGTAGTACAACAGTCTCCTGGCATTAAATCATATCATTGTCTACATCATCTCTCAAGGCCATACTCCATCTAAGTAATCAGGCATGATGCAAAATAAGTCATGTGTTGGACTTAGCGCACTCAAAAGAGTGTATTGCATAAGTCACTCACTCAAAAGAGTGATTTAGGGACCATTCTTCCTATCCTAGTAACTACCTGTGACACAGGAAGAATGAATGTCCCAACAAATTTTGAAATCCCCCATAATGGGATACAAGGACCATTCTTCTAATCTGGACATATGTCCTAGAATAATGATTGTCCTCCCAGATGATGAAATCCATGCCATGGGAGATAAGGACCATTCTTCTAATCCAGACATACGTCATAGAAGAATGATTGTCTTGGACCATTTCGCCCCCTCTGGCCACTACTGTGAACATAGGGAAAATTTATGTCATGTACCAATCTCCCCACTCTGGTCACTACTATGAAATCAGGGAGACGGACCAATCTACCTATCTGGGAAAATTCCTAGGAGAATAGATGTCCTAGACCATTATACTTTTTCAGGAAATGCCCCAAGAGAATAGCTTTCCATGGTACATCAACAATCTGTCAACTTGGACCATTCTCCACAAAGAGAATGTTTGTCCACCAACAATTTGTTCTGTTGAACCATTCTCCACCTGGAGAATGTATGTCCACCAACACACTGACTATATTTTAATCCCTAATTCATGGTACACTACCTTAATTGGGGCATATTACATTAGTATTATTATTTTATTTATGTGGTCTTGGGTCCATTAGTTGTAATTGTACCTCTTAGTCTCCTATATATACCAAGGAGACCTTTTCATTTAGAATCATCTTGTAATTGTGAATTCATATGATGTATAAAGAGGTTTCCCCCTCAAAAAGGATTATTAACTAAATTTCTCTCTTTTTCAAGGCATTGAGTACTTATTCTGAGGTTTTTATGCTATTTTGATATATGGTTCTTAACATTTGGTATCAGAGCTAGACAATCCTCGGGACTGGCTTCTTCAAAGCAAGTCTTCTTGGAATTTTCGCTACATTTTTATTTTTTTTTCTGGAGGGTTTCAGTATCTATAATTTATATGGTGTAGAGGTGACATATAGAGATAACTTGGGTCCAAATTTCAGATCTTGGTTCGTTATATTTTTGGAGATACATTTTGTTCAAGTTAGGGTTTTTGACTAGTATTGAAACTAGTATGAAACAAGTCTTCTTGGAATTTTTGCTCCCAATTTTTTTTGGATTTGTTTCAGGTTCTAAATTTTTTACAGTGTGAAGGAGGAATAGTGAATTATCTTGTGTACAAATTTCATCCCTTTATTCATTGTACTATGAAGGTTATTCCCTAAGGAAATTAGGATTTTTGGTTGGTCCAGATTTCAATATAAAACATGTGTCCTTAGGAAAACTATTATATATGAAGCTATAGACCTCCAAATTGAGTGAGACCCATTCCATTGGTTAGGGTATGGACCTAAGTTTTACTGGTACAAATTTCAAGTTCTGAAGTGAAGACAGTGGCATGTGGCAGTCCGTACAAGTTCGCTCTCCTGAAAGGGAAAAAAATAAGCACATCTTGGGAAAGTTATCATAAAATTCTATTGGAGAATCCAATCTTGGTCTAACCTATGGGGTTGGAAAGAAGACACATCGATACCCCAAGAAGAAATTTTAGACTCAAAAGGGCTGAAATTTCATAACTACAACAGAATAAAGGTCATGTAGCAAAACAGTCTCCAAATTGGGGTTCTAAAAGGTGTGTTGTTTTTTGGAAATTTTCATATCTTTTGACTAGAAGATCCAATTAGGGTGATTCAAAAAGTGTAATAAATTCGGTTAAAAGGAATCACATAAATTTGGGAGAATATTAGGGTTTTTTAGGTACATATGTATTCCAACGTATTTAAACATAGGAGTTGTCGTTACTTGTCAATGCTACAACCTGGGGACTATGTGGTTCTTTCATGTACCTAGAGTATATCGAAAGGCCCTTTCGAACGATTGCACATTAGACAACACTACTATGGACTTGAGCTCCCATGTACTTGATGTATATCGGGAGACCCCTAGAATCCTAAGACCAACTGAGTAAACCATTTGGTCATATTTTTGCTATAGTACACCAAGAACAACACTTGGGGAGATCACTCTCTAGTACCTGGGTAGTCAAATAGTATGACTAAGGGCATGGTCAATCCTCCTTAGTTAGTACCCTGATATATTGGGTCAAGTATTGTTGTTGGACCATGCACATATATCAGAGAGCTATAGCACCTAACACTCTCTTTTCCGTGAGGACCTCTTCCCAAGCCAATTAGGAATTCCTACCTTGCAGTGATACTTGGCCAACATGCCACCAAAAAAGGGAAATTCTACACCAAATAATCCCTCATACTTTCCTTCTTGGACTCTTGATGAAGGTGACGAAATGTGCAAGGACATAGATGATTTACAAAAGAAGGAAGTAAGAAAAGATGAACTACAAAGGATGATGGATTCAACTGAAGCTAAGATGGAAGTGATGATGGATACTAAGATGGATGGCTTAAAAGAGGAGATCATGGAAGAGTTGAAAATTTTTATAATAGAGAGGCCACCTGAAAGTGAAAATGTATCCCATGAAATTCAGGATGAGGACACAAGGAAGATGAATCAAGAATGGAGAAACTCCATCTTTGGGTTGAAGACCAACCACTTTCCTAAAATCGATATGAGAAAGTTTGATGGCAAGGATCCAATCACATGGATACTCTATATGGAGAATTTCTTTGATCTACATGATGTGCCTCAAACACAAAAGGTATGAACTGTGTCCTTATATTTAGAACCTAATCAGTTTGTATGGTATCGATGTCTTTGTTCTCACAAATCACTTGTCGCTTGTAAAATTTTCACAGAAGAAATGATAGCACACTATGAGGATACAAGAGGCAATATCTTCTTCAACCAATTGATAAATCTCAAGAAAATGGGTTCAGTTGCAAAGCACATTGAGAACTTCCAAAGATTGAATATAAAGGTAACAAATATTCTAGATGAGCACCTTATTGATGTCTTCATAGGAAATTTAAAGGATAACATTCAACATGAGGTTAGCCTTTGGGAACCCAAATCATTGGAGAATGTGTTTAGGGTGGCGAGAAATGTTGAAAATAAAAATTTGGCTATGGCTACTAGAGGGACCACCCCTAACATCTATCGAGAGAATAATGTTCCTTCTTCTAAACCATCTCAACCTACAAGGTTAACACCTCAACAATTGGAGGAAAGAAAATAAAAAGGTTTATGCTTTAATTGTGACATCAAGTACAGTAAGGGACATAAGTGTCATGAGAAGAAATTATTCTACATAGATTGTGAAGAGGAAGGAGAAGAAGAAGAACAACAACAACCATCTCAAGATGAAGATGTAGAAGAGATTTATTTTGAAGAAATGACTCCCACCATATCATGTCATGCATTGGTTGGAATTAAAACTCCTCAAACCCTTAAGATCGAAGGATATAGAAAAAATAAAAAGGTAATAGGGATAATTGATTCTGGTAGTACTCATAATTTCATTCACTGCAAATTATCCAAAGCTCCCAATTGCTTTATATATCCAACGCCATAGTTTCAAGTAATGATTGCAAATGGAGGAACTATAAATTTCTTAGGAAAATCCCATAAGATCAATCTTACTATGGGGGAATATGTAATGAATGGTCCAATGATTGATATACCCATGGGTTGTGTTGATTTCATACTAGGGATCCAATGGTTACAATCATTGGGAACAGTGGATTTTAATTTTCAAGAACTTTTTATGAAATTTTCATTGGAAGGAAAAGGAATTTGAGTTAAAGGGTATCACAGGGAAACCTAGTAAGGTGGTAAGCTCTAATGACATGACAAAATTATTGAAAAAGGGGCATCATGGTGTAATTGTAAAACTATGCTCACTGAATGTTCAAACATCTAAGCCATCTATTCCCCTAGATATCTAAGGTATCATTGATAAGAATTCCAAAGTATTTGAAGATATTCCCATAGGTCTTCCACCCACTCGCAATCATGATCATACTATTCACTTAATTCATGGGAGTTCTCCTCCTAACATCAATCCTTACAGACACCCTTATGCCTAGAAGAGTGAAATTGAGCGTATGGTTGAAGAAATGTTAGAGGCTGGAATTATTAGACCTAGCCAAAATTATTACTATGCACTGATGGTAATGGTACTCAAGAAAGAGGGCTCATGATGTATGTGTCTGGATTATAGAGAGCTCAACAATATAGCCATTAAAGATAAGTTTCCCATTCCCATCATTAATGAATTGTTAGATGAACTACATGGAGAAATATACTTCACAAAGTTGGATCTCCATTTAGGGTATCATCATATTAGAATAAAGGAAGAAGATATACCAAAAATAGATCATGACAGTCTTAAATACTTCTTGGAACAAAGACTATCTTCAGAAGAGAAACAAAAATGGGCGACCAAGATGTTGGGTTATGACTTTGAAATCATCTACAAAAAAGAGAAGCAAAATGTTGTGGCAGATGCACTCTCAAGAAAGGATGAAGATGTTGAGTCATTTCTATGTGCTATCTCTATCATCCAACCTAATTGGGTAACAAAAGAAAGGGATGAATGGAAGAATGATGAAGAAGTGTCGACTTTCATTCAAAGGTTGCAATAGGATTCCAGTGCATCCGATACATTTACATGGAAAAATTATTCACTATGGTATAAAGATCGCTTATATTTATTTAAGAACTCCCAACTCAAACAAAAGGTACTTTTGTAATTGCACACCTCTTCGATAGGAGGGCACTCAGGATTTTTGAAAACCTATCACACGGTTAAGAGGGAATTTTTTTGGGAGGGCCTTAAAACTGATGTTCAAAGGTTTGTGGCAGAATGTTTGGTTTTCCAACAAAATAAGGTGGAAACAATTAATACCCCAGGTCTTTTACAACCATTAGCCATTCCAAGTCAACGCTAGGAGGAGGTTTCCATGGATTTCATCACAGGGTTACCAAAGTCTAAAGGAAATAGTGTAATCATGGTGATTGTTGATAGACTTACCAAGTAAGCACACTTTTGTGCACTCTCTCATCCTTTCAAATACAGTACAGTTGCTACTACATTCATGGAGATAGTTCAAAATCTACATGGAAGCCCAAAGATTATTGTAAGTGGCAGAGATCCCATTTTCATTGGACATTTTTTGACAAAATATTTTCTTGTTTGGGTACTCAATTGGATCATAGCCCATGTTATCATCCTCAATTTGATGGACAAACTGAGATAGTGAACAAATGTCTTGAAGGATACCTTCGTTTCTTTGTCTCCGATAAAACAACACAATGGTTCAAGTGGTTACCCTTGGAATAATGGTGGTATAATACTTCCTTTCATACTGCAACAAAAATGACATCATATATGGCGCTTTATGGATATCAACCACCATCCATCACTTATTTTCTAAAAGAAAAATATAAGGTTCAAGCAGTGGAAGATCACATCGAGCATCAATAACAAGTTATACATCTCTTAAAGGACAACCTTATCATGGAAAAAAATCACATGAAACAACAAACATATCAACATTGAAGTGAAATAATTTTTGAAGTAGGGGATTGGGTATTTTTAAGACTATAACCATACAAACAAATGTCCCTCAAGCAAGCTAAGAAGGATAATAAATCATCACCGAAGTACTATGGCCCTTATAAGATGTTGCAAAAGATTGGTACTATGGAATACAAATTGGAGATGTCTGCATCTTCACGAGTACACCTTGTTTTCCATGTTTTGTTCTTAAAAAAGGTTACAGGTGACAAGCTCCCAGTTCAAACTATATTTCCAAAACTTGACAAAAAGGAAAAATAATATTGGAGCTTGAAGCTATCACTGACACAAGAATTTGCCAGCTGAAGAATACATCAATTTCAGAGTATCTAATTAAGTGGAAGAAACTACCTGCTAAAGATTCCATGTGGGAAGATGAGTCTTTTATACAAAAACATCCAAAACTACTCAATTGTTGAGGAAAGCACTTGTCTGGAGAGGAGGGGCATGTTAATCCCTAATTCATGGAACATTACCTCTTAATTGGGGAATATTACATTAGTATTGTTATTTTATTTATGTCGGCTTGGGTCCATTAGTTGTAATTGTACTTCCTAGTATCCTATATATACCAAGGAGGCCTTTTTATTTGGGCAATGCCCCAGGAGAATAGTTGTCAATTCTACCTATCTGAGCAATGCCCCAGGAGAATAGTTGTCCATTATACTTGTCTGGGAAATTCCCCAGGAGAATATTTGTCCATGGTACATCAACAATATATCAACCTAGACCATTCTCCATAGAGAGAATGTCTGTCCACCAACAATTTGTGCTGCCTGGACCATTCTCCACCTGGAGAATGTATGTCCACCAACACATTGACTATCCATGATGCCATATATAAGAACTCCCTCCCAACCTAGGAAGCCATATCCTCCCTTTCAACCAAGGGAGGTATCTCCACAAGTCCCATCTTGTCCCTAAAGTATGAAAACTTTATCTTGGACACAAGGTTTGTCAAAATATCAGTTGTCTTCTCATCGGTGGAGATGTACTGGAGAATCACTTCTCCCTTCTAGAATTTATCACAAATAAAAATAGTACTTGATCTCAATGTGCTTCGACCTGTCATGGAACACAGGGTTCTCTGAAAGCTTCACATAGATCTGATTATCACAATATATCAAAGTCAAATCCAATGCCTGATCAAATAGTTCAGGAACCATCTTACAGAGCCATATTGCTTCTGTAAAATCATCATAAGCTGAAATATACTTTTCTTTTGCAGTGCTGAGTGCAACATACTTTTGTTTCCTGCTAGCCCATGATATCATAATAGAGACCAAACTAAAACATATACTAGAAGTACTCTTTCTACCATCTGCACTCCCTGCCCAATCTAAATCAGTAAATCCATGTAGTTGTACATCACTGTTTGAGGCATATCTCAAACCATAATTTAGCGTCCCACGAAGATATATCAAAATGTGCTTTGCAGCTATCCAATTCTCATGTCTAGGTTCCACTAGGAACTGACTCAACATTTTCATAGGAAATCAAATGTCTGAATGGGTTTTAACCAAATACATCAATGATCCAATCAATTTCTAGTACAGGGATGAATCTACTCGATCAGAATCAGAGTATATCAAATTCCTCAGATCTGTCACCATGGGAGTTTCCATGGATTTGCAATCCATCATTCCAAACTTTTGAAGGATCTTTACAACACACTTCACTTGCCCCAGGAATATTTCACCACGCTTCTGCCAAAATTATAGTCCCAAATAATAATGCATGAGACCGAGATCCTTCATATTGAATTAAGAGGCTAACTCCCTCTTACACTAAGTAATGAGATGCTCTCCACTTGTCAAAAACAAATCATCAACATATAGTAGTCGGATAACAGGTGCATCATTCACAACCTTGTAATAAAGGTTTGGATCAACATAGCTCTTGGAAAATCCAAGTCTCGTCAAGTAATTGTCAATTCGTGCATACCAAGTTCTTGGATCTTGCTTGATTACATACAAGGCCTTCTTTAATCTACATACATGGGTTTCTCTCAAGTGTACCTCAAAACCTTGAGGTTGCTATATGTATAATTCTTCCATAATTAATCCATTGAGAGAAGTAGTCTTCACATCCATCTGATGTAAAATCCAACCCACGGATGTTGCAAGAGATATGATGGCTCTAATAGAGGTCTATCTGGAAACTGGAGAAAACGTCTCATCATAGTCTTCTCCCTCCTATTGGGATAACCCTCTAGCCATGATTCTTGGCTTGTACTTTATTGATACTCCCATCTACTGCATGTTTTATTTTGTAAACCCATTTTGAAGTGACTACATACTTTCCTTCAAGTATAGGCACAAATTCCCATACATAATTTTTCATGATGGATTGATATTCTTCCATCATAGCTTCCTTCCATTATTTCTTCTTGACTTATTCTTCAAATGTGGAAGGTTATGCATTGATATGTTCTGGATACCATGTAGTTTCTTCCTTGGGACCTTCATGTTCTTGTTCATCATTGGGATCCATGGAATCTTCTATAGATTTCTTGAAGCCAATATTTCATCAAAATTCACATCTCTGCTCATTTCAACCTTTTGTTGACCTGGAGCATAGATTCTATAATCTTTTGATGATTTACTATACCCAATGAATATTCCCTTTTTTCCTGAAGGTTCCAACTTCTTTATTTTGTCCTTGGGATCATGAATATAGACAGGACATCCAAAGGTCCTCAAGTGTTCAACACTTGGCTTCTTTCTGGATAAAGCTTCTTCTGGAGTCATGTTCTTCAATATACAATGAGGACTATTATTTTGACCATATACGATTGTCATAGTTGCTTCTCCCCATAGAAACATGGATAGATTCTGATTATTCATGATTGAATTAACATATTCTTCAATGGATCAGTTCTTTCTTTATGCCACACCATTTTGTTGAGGATTATGTGGGACAATTATCTCCCTCCTAATCCTGTCTGCTTTACAAAAGGTAACGAGCTCCTTGGAGGTGTATTCCCCTTCATTATCGAACCTCAAGATCTTTATCCGCTTAGTGAGGAGGTTGACATTATTCCACACACATATGAGTGTATCATATCCAAAACTCCTTTTGATTTACATGCTTCCTTTAGAATTGGTACTTGGTGAGATTACTTGCCTCACCACTAGATGGAGTCATATACTCCATGTTTGCAATTGTCAATGTAGCGCCTTCTTAAAGCTATCACCTGTGACCTGCCCGAAACAAGAACAACAAGAGAAAAAGTATTTCCAATAGCATTTTCATAAGAACATATCTATGGTAACAAGGATGGTAGTCATCATAGGATTACCAAGGTGACCTTCTTGGGAGAAAAACAAGAAATATCTCCTAGAGGAGATGTTAGTTCATTTTGAAAACGAGTGCTTACATGCAACCAAGTATACCTAGCAATAATAGAACCTTTCAAAGGTTGTGGTCACATGCAACCAATAGTACTTACATGCAACCAAGTATACCTAGCAATAATAGAACCTTTCAATGATTGTTGTCACAACTATAGTGTTTACTTGTACTGTAGCAACTATCAAACTTGATATGTGCAATTTGAAACTTAACAATGTGATCAATCAAACCTGGAACCTAGAGACTCAACTGCTAGGAAGGGTGTGATTGTTCCTCTGAATTTACTGAATCCAATATCATGGCTTGGATAAGGTCTCTTCTACATCCCCTACAAACACACTCATACTTTGTTGGATGATATAACTTGAAAAGCATATACAAGTGCATACCTTTGAAATTTTTAGCACCATTAAACTTGTCCTCTAATCTGAAACTAGGCACCATCTTGACAAGAAGAGGTTAGAAACTGAATAAAAAAGGTTCAATGATTAAAACAAGTTAAACTCTAAAAGTTCAAATTTGACTACAAAATCAATTTTGACCAAAACTCAACCTTTGACTTTGACGAGCCCTTTGACTTTGACTTTGACCAAAAAATCAAACTTGACATTTTTACTGGTTGAGGGAACCAGAGGGTGTGCTAGGCTAGGGTGCACTAGAATACCCAAACATTAGGTCCAATGCTTCACTTACAATGCCCAATGAATTAGATTAGGGTTTTCTCCAGCTGCAAAATCAGAAACCCTAGTTGTAGTTGCAACTGGTGCTACACCGAGCTTGACAAAGAAGTCCCACTCTACCTTCCAACGGTTAGACTGTTTTGAAGGTAGTGTGGGCCCATAACCTATTATAATATTTCGATGTGCTCATTTTACCATAGACAATATCACTATTTTCACCCATCCATAGGCATGCAGCCACCCCCGAGCACCTTAACCTTTGCTAGATAGAATGATTCCAGAAATCCATACTAGAACCAATAGCTAAACCCTAGCTGCAGCAGTAGCACGAGATGGAACCATAAAACACCATCCAACTGCAGCAACAACCTAATAAAAGGACAATACTCAACTGCAGCAGTTGCAGTTGCACTTCTTAGGCTACCACCAAGAATACCACTAAGAATATCATAATACCACCAATAATGTCATCAATAATACCACTAAGAAATACTAGAAGGTAGGGCATACGTCTTGGGCTAGATAGTGCTAGAGAGAAAGACCAAGAAACACCCCAGATGATCCACCTTCCTTTCTTGTAGTTGCAGCTCCAAACTTGTGCTACACCTTTCTAAGAGAGTGAGTGAGGTGAGTATGTACAAATGAGCTAGAGCACCTCCTATTTATTGTGGTTCTTGTCACATGTCTAGGCTGACTTGTCTTTCTAGAGGGTAATCCTTTAATATTATTTATTCTAATTAGTCGACTTGTCTTCTAGGGTTTTTACACATCTATTTAGGGTTTCTCTTGCTTCCAGAATATTTTATTCTAGTCAAAGGTTACATATGGAGGTTAATACCTCCCGCAACTACCACAATATCAACAATATGGTCCTTTTGGAATCATATCATCCAAAAGACAAGAGCTTGAATTAACTTCCTATGAGCACCATAACAAACCTCAAGTGGGGAAGATAATGAACCTGTATAGTTGGAAGTATGTTCAGAAGACTCTTCAAGGTAAAATACATAATCTATTTCAGGTTTCTTAGACAATGGTCATTGACACACCCCAACAACAAGAGAAATCATTTAAAAGAATTTTTTTAGAGGAGCTTCAAGCCGTCTCAGAGTCAGAAGATGAGCATTCTAGGAAGAATCAAAGGATTGAAGGAAACACACAGGAAATTTCAGAAGAAGATATTCAAGTTATAGAAGATACATCATAAGAGACTCAAAATAAACCTGCTTTTACAATAGATTTTCTTCCATCAACTATCTTTGATAACATTCAGAATCAAGAAGGTGCAGAAACTTCAGAAAACAAGCCAAAAATATATATTTTCAGATTATGACAAAATGAAGGACAAAAATGTAGAGATCAAGAAAAAAAATTTCCCTGAGCATGATCAAGATTCTTCTAAATCTATATTATTTTCTGCATTAGATTTTGAAAAAGGAAGATTAAATTTGTTACTATTAGAACCAATTGATCAAAGCCTTATAAGTGTTGACAATTATAGAGAAACAAACTCTTCGGTTGATCTTGAACAAATTCATATAGTTGACAAGATGGACTTGCTTAGACAAACAAGAGAAATGGTGAGTAGATATGTCATCCAAATTACTCTTGGTATGAAGAAATTGCAAAAGGTAAACAATCAATTGAAGGAACCACTAAGACAGGAAAAGGTACTTACCAGGACAAAGCAAATAAGGATTGATGATTTGCATAAGAAACTCTTAATACTAATAGAAAATTCTAAGGATGAGGAACCAATGCAATAGATAATGAGCTCAAAATATAATTAGATCCTTGTACTAAAGAAAAAGCTACATTTGGTTGATCTTGATCATGTGCAGAATCTAGAGCTACAAGCAATCCAACGAGAAAAAGACCAACTTTTAAATCGAATGGCTCACATGAATGAACAAATCAAATTATATGAAAAAAAAATCAGATTTTGAAACAAGGATCTTCATCATCACAAGGTTCAACATCTGTAGATTCATCAGATGATCTAGTTAAGAATTTATCTGAGCTAAATTTTAAATAAATTGAATTGGAAAAATCTAAGAAGGAAGTGTGTACACAAAATGATGAAATAAAAATTCTCAGAGATCAAATTGTAGAAAGAGATAAACAACTTAAGAGTTATCAACAAGCTAAGGCTAAGATACAAGAGGATTATGAGTTGTTGAAAACTAAATTAGGAGGAAAATTCTATTTGATAGGAGCTAGATGTTTGCTTTGGGACAAAATTGTTGAGGAAATCATGAAAATTTGGGATTATATCATAATAATGGATGAAGAATCTGGTTTTGCAAGGAAGGTGGACAAAGATGTTAAAGTTGCTTTCCAAGAGCTAGGAAACATACCTAAGAAAACTACCAAAATTATTAAGTTACTTACTTCCAAATCAAATGAGGAATTGAGTAAAAAAGGAATTAAAAATCGAACCAACATGGTCATGGATATTGAAAAGGTTTTTACAAAAAGAAACTTAATTCAACAAGCTCAAAACAAATTAATTCCTTTACATAGAAATGTTGAATGGTTTTCTAGCCTTTACAATAAAATGGTTGAAAAGGGTTTACCAGAATGTTGGGATAAAAAGAGAAATGTATTCTCTCTTCAAAATTACCAGCATTTTTTTATAAAATCTAGAGAGGATACAAGTAAAATCGGAGGAATTACAAGAATGTTAAAAGGTCAAATAATTTTCTACCTTCTGGACGAAGACTTCTTCCTTTTATGGCAACTTAGAAATTTATTTGTAACTACCCCAACATATGAAACGTATACTAAAGTGGATATTTATTATAAGAAAAGGATGACTTTTAAATATCCAACAATGTAGGATTGGGATAGAATCATTCAATTAGAATGAATTTGCAAACAACTTTCAAAAAAACCAGGGATTATGTTATAAAAATATTTTATTTTTGTAATTTTTGTTGACTTTTAAATAACTTGCATAACCAATTTTGGTTACAAGTGATATGACTACAAGTATGCACTCGATTGGAATGTAAAGGGACTTTTGTTTTTTAGCTGCAAGGCTCAAGAAGAAACAATTATTACTGAAAAGTTTCATTTACAGAGATTAAAAGATTCTTGTTTTCATGATTTGGGTTATGTGTTTATGAGTAATATGTGCTTCTGAGTTTTCATAATCATTTTCTTTCTTTATATATGTGTGATAAGTGTGACCATTTGGTACAACAACCATTGTTGAAAAAACAAAGGAAAATCATTAAACATAGCTTTCAATTGATTCATTGTAAGTGTTTCTATGACCTATGTTTGATTATTATGCCTTTGAATTTTAAGATAAATTTTCTTTTAAAATTTATTAAAACATATTCATCACAAGGATATAGTTCTGTTTGCTTCTTCCATTGAAGGATAAGTAATATATATTCAATTTGAATACATTATTTATCTTTTCATTGTTTCTTTCTTTTTCAACTGTCCATCATATTGATAAATTCCAATCAATTCAGAGAGTGAAAACAAGCCTTTTATAATGTAATAAATATCCATTGATAGTTAAGTATAAATTCTAGGGCACTACATAAGTTCTTTGTTTAGCTACATAAAAATTCAAAATAATTGCAAATCATTATGGATGCCTTGACATAATTTCCTAGCTAGGAATCATCTTAGGAACAACACTACCTACATAAAACTCAAAAATTATTAATGCCCTTTTATTGCAAACTAAGCATTGACCTTTTATGAATAACCTGTCAATCACATTTATAACTAGTATTAACTTTTTATAAAGTAAAACTTAATATGACCATTATTAATGCCCCCAATCCTCCATGCTCTTATGGAGAATGATTCTTATATTATTTGAGCACATTGAAAGATCTTCATCTATCTAATTGTCATGGATTTTAACTTTAGTTTATGCAATTATTTCAGAGATTCTCAATTATGTATAGTAGTTGTCCCATGCTTTCTCTTTAGAGATACAATGCCTATAAATTTTATGAACTTATCTAGACCAAGCAGTTTGGTGAAGATATATGCAAACTACTCTTTTGTTGCACAATATTGCAAATCAATCTCACAAATTCCAACCAACCACTGAATTTAGTGATGATGAACCTCCATATAATTAGTTAGGCATGAAATTTAGATTCTTTTCCAACTACACTTTGATTGTCACAATAAAATACAATTGTCTGGAACTGCTTTACTTCTAAATCAACAAGTATCCATCATAAACCATATTGTTTCACGAGTTGTACCTTTTCCTATCTTATATGTTCTTTAGTGAGGGAAAGTGTTATAATGGGATTTTTTTTGTAAGCCAAGCACCCTGTCAACACTCTACAACTAAACAACAATGTAAGAAACCTAAATGAATCATGTCAAAAGCAATAAACAAATCATATTTTACCTCAAGCTTATTGCAACTATGTGATTGTCCTTCATATCAAACTCAGAGCTCAACTTCCCCTTGCACCATGCTATCAAATTCTCATTGTGACTTGTAAGGATCAGGGCATCCATATATATGACCAACACTAACATATTGGATTTATCAAATGAAGAGTAAAGGTTAGTATCTACAACAGTTTTTGGTGAAGCCCAAATTCAACAAGTACTCATAATTCCATTCTTTCTAAGCACATGGTGCTTGCTTCAGTGCATATAGGACCTTATTAATGTACATCTCGCTGATTGCAAAGCAAATGAATGGAATTGTGTCTCAAGGAGGCTCTGTCCATGAAAAATGGTGTTTGGAATATCTTAAAGAGAAATTTTCTTATGAGCATTGGGATGAAATACTTGACATCTGTAATCAATATGATATTTCCCTTTCTATTGGAGATCACTTGATGCCTAGCTCTATTTATGATGAAAACAATGTTGCACAATTTGTAGAAATTTCTACTCAAGGCGATCTCACTCATCGTGCTTGGGAGAAGAATGTGCATGTTATGAATGAAGGACATGGCCATATCCCAATGCACATGATCCCAGAAAATATGGAAAAACAACTAGATTGGTGTAATGAGGCCACATTTACACCCTTAGCATGTTGAAGAGCATGGGTATGAAGTATGTTGAAGATAATGGGTATGGAGATGCAGAAGAATTTATAAAGCATGGTATGGATGCAATGAGTGTCGAGTTTCTTTCCACAAAGAAAATAATCAGTGGGGAGAAAATACTAGATGAAAAATATGCATACCTCGGCACCATGTAGCAGAAGGAAAGAATAAGGCTCACTACTTGATGGACTTGTGTTATAAAGATAGAGGTAACTAGAAATTTATTTTGCATCAGAGTGTATATAGAATAATGGATGGACATATTCTTAGCATTTAACTCGTGGTAATTTGTTTGCAGGTCTTTAATCCATTGAAGACGTTCAATTGTGAAGCACCCAAATAAATCAGGTTTGGTTAATTTACGTTATCAATAATTTGGTATGTTATTTTTAATTTTGTCATGATAATATTAAGCGAGTAACATTTTATTTGATCACAAGGCAATCAAACCATGGAGACTCTAGTGTGAATATATAATTTTTTAATGCAAGGAAAATTTGCTTTATTTTTTTCCACTTTTCCATTGACAATGTTAAATGCACACTTACTAATTGTAGCGACGCCAGGGGTGCTTGCCACGATTTCACCACTAGAGAAGATGGGGTTGATGACAGGGGTTGGATGAGAAAATCCCTTTGAGTACAATACTTTCATCTTTTAATGGGGACTAAGAATTGAAATGGTATGAACTTGAAGATCTCATTGAATTTCCTCCAAGGATAAGTAATATCTCAGGTAATTTTGAATGGTTTTGAATTCTTGTTGTTTTGTGGGGTCTCAACCAGTGCACCAGTTATAATGGAACTTGGAATCCCAAAAACTAGTCATAAAATGCATCTTGCTTGTTATTTAGCATTGTCAATAATATATATGCAAATATAAGACAAACTAAGACCACGATAAATCTATGGGTTTAAGCAATATCTTTACAAAGATTCCATTCTTGATATGGTCTACCCTTCCAGAATGGTATATCTGTTTTTTTAAACAAGAACTGCGTAAGGACTTTGAATTAAAAGGATGCACCATAGGAAAATAAGTTGTCAAAATTTACAAAAATAGTCTTAAGAGCACTAGAGCATAGCTTTGTTTTCTCACTAATATACAAAACAAACAAAGACTTATAATTCTGGGAAGTGAAACTACCATATATTCTTATATAAGGTCCTAATGAAAATATGCATATAAAATACTGCATTAAGATACAATTTCTAAGTACCAATCATGTCTTCCATCTGTTCATAGTGTATTGAATTTTATTTCCATTGGTTTTGCTCCATGTCCTCTTTTTGATTCACCTACTCTGTCTTTGAAATAGTTTCTTTCTTGTTCCACCACATTTAATCTTTGTAGAAGTGTTGTTACTATTGATTGTAGTTCATGAAGTATCTATCTTTCAGTTTCATATTCCTGAAGAGGTTGTATTTCATGTTCTAGCTTCTTGGTTTTCTAGATCAAAATTAGCATTGTTTTTTCCATTGATCTTGAATGTTGATTCTTCTAAATAAATTTTGTTGTTTTGTTAAGAAGGAGTGACACAATATTTTCCATATTGCGTATTCTCCATGCATTCTTAGTGTATTTTTCTTGTATTCCTTGCAATGTTGTCTTAAAACGCTTCAAATATCCTTTGACCTTGGCCCAGATTGGATTCGTTGTAATGGAAATATCCAAGCTCACTATTCTATTATCCCTAATCTCTATGATGAAATCACACTATAGAAAGTTCACTAAAGGATTAACAAAAAAAGGATTGCCAAAGATGAGTAATAATGGGGTTTGACAAGTCCACAGAACGAATCTAAGAAGGCCACATAAGAGAGAGGATCTGTGAACATGGGTCAAAATAAACCAAGAGAAGTCTGAAGGTTCAGATAGAAAGGGATCAAGGATGGTGTCCTGAGGGAAGGATGAGAGAGGGGTCGGGGTAATAGGGAAGGGGGAAGGGTCGGGTGGGATGAAAGAAGAGGGATATGAGAGAGGGAAATGGAATCTTGACAAAGAGAAATCTTTGAAGAAACCAGACACGAAAAACCTAGAAAAAAGAAACATAAGCAGAAGGTGAGAGAAGGAAGGTGAGGTAGTGAAAATAAGTTCAGATAGATTCAACAAATAATAAACTTCACATCTAAGAAATCTATTGCTTTCCAAGTCCAAGAGCTTCATGTACAAAGTTTCAATAGCCTTCACATACACAACTTATGTGTACTTGGAGATTGATGGATGTTGATCACAGAGAAGGGCCAGATATGAAGAAGGGAATTCACTTGAATCAGCGTGCGACCTAGACCGAGCCTCTGAAACCAAAGCATTGGACCTAATGTGTTCTCCATTCTCGAGCTCACAAATATCTGGGTTTTACTCATGTTAGGGTTAGAAATAGGCCTTTAATGGTTAGGGATGTGATACGAACGCTAAACCCCTCCAAATTATGTTGACTCTGCCACGTCATGGGCTATATTTTATATATTTATATTTTATATAGTCGCTATCGAAATTCTCGAGCTAACAGATATTCAGGTTTCACACATTCCTGGGGTATTAAAACCATAATATGGATTTAATGGAGAGAGAAGTGATAAGACCGCTACACCACTCCCAATGATGTTGCCTCTGCCACGTCACGACCTATATTTTCCATTTATTTATTTAAAAAAAAATTATACAGACTCTGTCAAACTTCCGACAACCTATCATCGGCGTGCCGACGACATGGTCATTTATCTTTGGATAAAGTTTTGTTTTTATTTGAAGGAAGGGTCATTGCTCTTTCGACACACGATCGTTTCTCTTTGGACGAAGGTTTGTGTTTATATGAAGGAAGGGTCATTTCTATTTCAAAACACGGTTGTTGATCTTTTGAGGAACGATCCTTGCTCTGTCGATGAACGATCATTTCTTTGTCAACGAATAATTGTTTCACTTTCGACGAATGTGAGTCGCTAGTCCGAGGTAATTAATGAGAGTTTCATCAATAATAAATTATTATTTTTATGTTTATATTATACAAAGTAGATCACTTAGATGTGTTTTCCTTTTCATCTAGGTTTTGGTTCTACTCATATTGAATGCAAGTGGAATTTATGTTCTAATCAATAGCGTCCATTGTCACAAAAATAAGGACAAGAAATTGCACACACTAAAACTATTGGATTTTTTTTAAATGAAAAGAAAGAGATAGTAAGAATATTTATTGTATTAATGATACATGTATGTACAATATTTTATTATTGGACAATATATATGTACATCTATGTTGTTATCTAAATTTCATTTCATTGCCAATTTATATTTGGGTAATAAGGAATTGAGAGTGATATGATGGGGTAGGAGGTGGGGTAGATAAGGCTTTCACTTTTCGTGGATGGCCTCATTAGTAAAGAATAAATACTCTCGAAATGAAGAGACACTTGAGTAACTACCTATTTATAATTAGTTTTGTTCTCTTGTGATATATTATTTTTAACTTTACATTCACTTGCTAATATGTTTTCCTTTCATTTCTAGACCTTAAAGGTTATAGTGGGAATATGAAAGTTGGGTTGTTAATAATATTGTTATCTTGCATCCAAAACATATGTTGCAAGAACTATGTTTTTCGATTGATGCATATACATTTCAACTTTTTACTTGTCATTGTTACTATAGTAACTATGCAATTGTATCCATGTATATGTATAACCTCTACATAGAGATGGAAATGCTCCTTTGATTCAAGTAAAGTTAGGCTAATGACCCATATAAATGTTTAAACACAAGAAGATAAGTAATTTGTTAGTTAACACAATTAGTGGCATAATATCATATGCTCCTACTATGAAGAAACATCATTGACAAGGCCTTGCATTAGCCAAAATTTTTGCTTGAAATAAATAATTCCGCCACATCTAGCATCTACATTACAATTTGACATAATGGACATCTCACATAGTAATGGTTATCATCATATCCTAACATAATACGACCCCCAAAGATTCTTTTAATAGTTTAAGAGGCTCCCTTTATGAGTACTTGACATGGTTTTGTTTAAAATTTGTTTGAAAATTTAGAAGAAATGAATTTAAGAAGACAAGAGAATGAAATCATAAACAATTTTCCATGACATATCTATTCATTGTTTCTTTTCACAATAATAGTTGTATTTTATATTAGAAAAAGTTGTGTTCGAATTGGACAACATTGTAATATAAAAATTTTAGAGTTCGGTCATAGTATGCTATCAAAAACATATAATCTATCATCCAAAAATTCCCTATTCTTAACCTTCTAGTTCAAACATTTATAGGCCTAGTATATATACTACCTTACATATTGAAAAAGCAACAATAATACTCAACAAAATATAACAAGAATATACAAATCCACTTCACCCATTGATATTACTTGTCTAAAGAGGAATCCAACTTCACCCATTATGGGCTTCATATCCAACTTCCCTTTATGGGCTTCAACTTTCGGACCCACCCAAGTCTCCATTGCAACATCCTTAGAGTGCATTCCACTTTAGTTTTAACTACAAGGTTGAATTCACCCATGATTTCCACCAATTCCTATTTTTAAGAGCATAGGATGTTCATATCCTCCTCATTAGCTGGAGAAATATCTCAGAGGGAAGAGTCGCCATAAGACATAGATTTTGAAGGTGGAGGAGACAAGACAAATTATTGAGGGAGGTTTAAGTGGATTGAAATAATTCCAAATAGAGACTACAAAGAAAAAAACTAGCTCCATGTATTTCTAATGAAGAATTTTCATGAGTGCACTAATCTCTTTCTCCAAATCCTTGAGTTCCATAATTTTTGTTGTAGTTTCTAGTACATATTGGTCCCTTACCCTGTTCTCTACCTTGAATTTTTGTCTCTTTCTTCATGTGTTATGAACCAAATTTCCAAATAGAATGAAAATAGAATGAAAATAGAAAGAACAAGTAGCTCCACACCTTTAGAATGATAAAGAGTCAATGAATGAGAATCCACTTTGAGGGGGAAACTTCGCTTTACAATATATCCAATGCACAAGACATGATGCTTATATAAATGAATCTCCTTTATTATAAATAGAAGATAAAGCAAGCATGATGTAACCTACCACTAAACCGACCTAACAATAACTAAAAATACTAATAATGAATGAGGGTTGGGGCCTTAACATAGCCCCCCTATTTAGAAAATATTTTTCCTCAAAGCTTGTAATTAAGGGTGTTTCTTCATGAACTGCTCATTTTCCCATGTAGCTTCTTCTAGAGGCATATTCTTCCACTTGATTAGGTACTCCATAATGGTTATATTACAAAGAGACAAAGAATCCTGATATTAAAAAATTTATGGTTCAAGAATCAATTTCCCTTCTTCATCTAATTCTTGAAGTTTTGTGTACACTAACATATTTTGTCCCAGAACTATTTTTAGGCAAGGTACATGAAAAACCTCATGAATGCGAGAAGAAGGGAAATCTGACTCATAAGCCACTTCTCCAATCTCATGAAGAATCTTGTGGGCTCCATAAATTTTTGGAGCTACTTTTTTGTTATTCGTTTGTATTAGAGTAGATTGCTTATAAGGTTGTAGTCTCAAAAATACCCAATAACCCTCCTCAATTTGTCTTTCACTTCGATGTAGGTCTACTTTATGCTTCATCTTGTTCTATGCCATTTAAATTTTTTCTTTAATATTTTTCAAAGTGTATTTATTCTTTTCCATATGTAAATCTATTGCATGTACTTTGGAATAGTCCTGCAAAAAATGTGCAATACTAGGAGCTAGATATCCATAAAGAGATTTAAATGGAGACATCTTAGTAGATATGTGATAGGTGGTATTATACCACTATTCTGCTAGAGGAATCCACTTCACCCATTGATATTACTTGTCTAAAGAATACAAATGAATATAACCCTCTAAAAAATTGTTAATTTTTTCCATTTGATCATCTGTTTGTGGATGAAATGTCGAACTTATAGCTAGTGTCATTCCACTCATCCGAAAATTTCCTGTGAAGTTTGGATCTCTGTCACTTACTATTACTTTAGGAAATTCATGAATTCTGTGAATTTACTTCATGAACACTTATGCCACTTGGCTTGTAGTATATGTACTTTGAATGTTACAAAAATGTGCATATTTTGTGAGTCTATCCATGGCCACAAAAATGGCATCCTTACCTTCTACTTTTGGTAAACCTCTATGGAAGTCTATTGATATCTTTTACCATATTTGATTAGGTATGTGTAAAATTTCAAGTAACCTTGGAGCCTTAACTATCTCTCCTTTATTTCTTTAACACACTGGACATTCTCTTACAATTTTCTAAATATATTTCTTCATTCTTTTCCCCCAAAAAATATTTTTTGATCCTTTAATGTGTTTTAAGGAACCCTAAATGTATTACCATTGGATATTCATGAGATTACATTAATATTTTTTTCTTCAACTTTGATTTAGGGAATATAAATATTCTACCCTTCTACCAAAGGATAGCTCTCTTCCACTCCCAATGTTCCACAGAGCTCTTCCCTTGTTTTAGACATTGTATGTTTTGTCCAGTACTTTTGTCATCTTACCAATCCTGACAAGCTTCTTCCAAACACTCAAGAATGGAAGAAATAATGGAATATAAAATATTATGGAAAGGGCATATTCTACCACATTGTCCTTCCCATTTTTGTATATTACTTAAAAATCACAGCCTTTCATTTTTGCTACCCATTTTTGTTGCTCTTTTGACGACAATATTTGCTCCAAAAAGTACTTTAGGCTATCATGGTTTGTCTTGAATTTAAAATGCCTACCAATGAGATATTGTCACCATTTTTTATTGCATGTGAAATTGTTTCCATTTATTTTTCATATCTAGATTTCACTAAGTATTTTCCCTTGAATTTTTTACTTTCAAAAGCTAATGATCTCCCTTATTGCATCAATACCACTCCAATTCCTTGTCTTGATGCGTCACATTTGACTATGAATGTTTTTTCAAAATTAGGTGTTGCCAATACTGGTGTAGAATACATAGCATCCTTTAAGAGTGAGAATGTCGAGGTAGCCTCTTCATTCCATACAAATGAATTTTTCTTCAAGAGAGATGTGAGTGGGTCTGCAATGCGTGCAAAATTATTAACAAATTTCCAATAATATCCTGTAAGACCCAAAAATCTACTAAGACTCTTGATGTTATTAGGAATGGGCCATTTTGTGATAGATTGAATCTTTTGAGGGTCCACCTTAACCCCTTTGCATGAAACAATATAACCCAAATACTCTACTTCTTATTTCCTCAAAACACATTTGAACCTTTTTGCATACAATTGATTGTTCTCAAGAATATGTAGGATTTTATGCACATGTTTAATGTGTTTTTCCCATGATTTTCTATAGATAAGTATATCATCAAAGAAATCCAAAACAAACTTCCTAAGATGAGGTGGAAATTTTTTGTTCATATGGATTTGAAAAGTAGAAGGAGAATTAGTCAACCCAAAAGGCATGAACAAGAAATCATAGTCCCCTTCATGTGTTCTAAAAGTTGTTTTGAGAATGTATTCTTCTCTAATTTGATTTGGTAGTATCTGTATTTAAGATCTAACTTTGTGAAATAAGTCACTTCATGAATCTCATATGATAGATCATCAATATTGAAATAAATAATTGATCCTTTATAGTTGATTTTGTTTATATCTCTATAATCATGACACATCCTCCAAGCATTATCTTTTCTTCTCACCATCACTACTAGTGTTTAAAATGAAATAATGTTGTTTGAATAAGGTTTTCATTCAACATGTCTTGTACCATTTTCTCAATCTCCTATTTTCGTTGACGTGGACATCTATGAGGCCTTTTATTTTTTTACAGAAACATAAATATGATTTATATATATAAATAGATTCTATAATTTGCACCCTGGCTTGGGGGAACTAAACTCTTTTGGTATCTTATGAGCCCATCTGCTTCGCTTGCCCTCCTGTGGGTTTCTAAATAATGAATCGGTCACTGATTGCCCTGAATTTCCCATGCAACATCCTTTCTTGTTCGTGTAAGGTGACTCCTCTGGAGCGTGAATTGTTGTCGTGAGTTGTTCCACATGCTCTGAAATCTTACCTCGGTCTTATCCCAGGTCGCTTGCGTGAGTGACATTAATGAGAAGATATGGGGGGGGGAGGAGCGCGGTGTTGATGATCTCATTTGCAGGATCCCACAGGGGACTAACCTGTTGTTGCACTTAAATTCCCTGCATGTTTGCTTCAACGTACAATTTTCTCCATTTATGGATTTAATGACATGCATTGGCCTCCTAGGATTGTCGGGAGTTTGTCCATATCGGAAGCTGTGTTGGAGCGCTCTGTGTGCGTGGTTTCTAGGCGAGTGTACAACTTGTATGAGATGGATCGTTGGGGGTTATGGGGGGACGAGGAACGTGGACTTTCCCTTGATTTCCAAGTACCCTTTGCCTCTTCCTATTGATTTTTTTTCTTGATCGTCGGCTCTCCAATTATTGGCACGACGGATGTGATATAAGTGGGTGTTCATGCAATTGATTTTGTTCCTGGTTCTATCAATGGTTCTTTTGAGCGCAGAGTTTTTTGAGTTGGTGTTCTTGACAAAATACCCGATGATCATTTTGGAGTCCCATATTATGGTTAGATTTTTAATTTGACGTTCCCTCACAATTTGGGTCCCTTTCAGAAGCGCCAAAGCCTCTGTTGCATTGCTTGTGGTGATTCCTAGATTCCAAGAATAAGTAATCTTCCTTTGTCCTATAGGTATAAAAAGAACCCATCTCGCACCTGCCTCCCCTGGCTTCCCTTTAGAAGCGCCATCGAAACTTAGGAAATGATTTTTTTGTGAGTTTTACCAGCTTGTGAACTCTTGAGTATACTGAAGTTGCCAGCATGAAATGTTTTTTGTCATACAAGAAGCAAGGAAATCCTATAGGTTGAGTTTATTTATCCATGCTTCTTCATCTGTTCTCATCGAGGCCCCTGCCAGGGTGAATGTTTTCTTGATTGACAAGAATTCACTAAGCTGACCGATGGCGTTTATCGCTACTGCCAGGGGGGAGATGATTTTTCTTTTGAAAAATATTTTGTTTCTTGCCAACTAGATCTACCAACAAAAAAATTTGATCGATGCCTTCCAGGATCGACTGAGATTTGATTTTCCCTAGAGCGAACCTTTATACGGTTTCACCCATTTTCCTATCAGGCTTCTGGTGTTTGTAGGCTTGGAAAAATGGGGGACTAATTCCTGATAAACATTGTTCATCACCTACCTGGTGAAGTTGTAATGCAGGAACAGATGATCAGATATTTCCAGGCTATTGGTGCACAGAGCACACCTAAACGGGCCCAGAAGGCCTCTTTTTTTCAAATTGTCCCCTGTTGGGAGTTTTTTGTGGGCCAGTTGCCAACAGAAGATGTTAATTTTTGGGAGGCTATTTGGGTTATAGATCTCTTTCCAAATGGTCGATTTGGGTGGGATACCACTGTCTTCTAGGAGCTGCTTGTATCCTGATTTTACAGTATACCCCTCTTTCCCCTAGCTTCTGTCATCCTTTTTGCTAAGGTGGACTGGAGCGGATCCGGATATTTTTTGGAGGAATTGCTTGGCTTATTCTCTTAATAGGGGAGGGACCTCCCCTAGATTCCAACTTTTCCAATTATCGTTTGGGTGCCATTTTGAGATGTCGAAGAGGGTGGATCTTCCTTTAGAGGACAACCAATGTTTGAATTGATTCAGTGAAGGAATTTTTGAGAGAATCCCACTATCTGAGTAATTGTCCTCCTAGATCTTGATATTTTTCCCGTTTCCTGGATCCTAATTTAGGCAAGTTTGTATAAGTGGGATAGACTCCCAGATGAGCTTCCAGATAGGCGAGCCTACTTTTCCAAGGTCTACTTCTTCCACACATATTTTTCTGTTTGTGGTCATGTACTTGCTGCAGAGTGCTTTCTTCCACCATTCCTTGCCACCTGTGATGATTTTCCAAATTACCTTTGCTCCTAGAGCTAGGTTTATCTTTTCAGGATCTCTTATTCCCAGCCCCCCATTTTATTTTGGAGCATAAGTAATAGCCCAATTAACCATATGGAATTTTTTTTCATTATCTTGGCCTCCTTGCCATAGAAATTTTGTTGTGATTTTGGCCAATTCTTTCTTGATTACAACCAGGGCATAGAGAGCTAAGAATTAGAAGATTGGGAAGGATGAGAGGACTGCTTTAATTAGTACAACCCTTCCTGCTGGGTTTAACCATGTGGCTCCCCATATTTCAAATTGATCTTTTAACTTTTGGAGGATTCCCTACCATGCCTCCCCAGGTAGAGCTTTGATGCTTATTGGCGTACCTAAATACTTGAAGTATTTCCAATCCATCATGAAGGGGAATTGGAAGATGTGGGAAATTCTTGCCATTGTTCCCACTTTTACATTCCAAGCATAGATCTGAATCTTAATTTTGTTAATGATTCCTCCTGAAGCTTGTTCATACTGGTCCAGGATAATTTTAATTCTTTGGGCCATTATTTGGGAGGCTCCTCCAAGGAGAAGGGTGTCGTCATCGAATTGAGAGTTGTTTATCCTTCTGACTCCCCTCACAATTTTTAATCCCGGGATATTTCTAGTGGTCCTTTCTTGCTCTAGCCTTCTATTTAAATTTGTTGTCATGATTATACACAACATCATAGATAGAGGGCAGCCTTATCTGAGACCTCTTGAGGCTTGGAAGAACGTTGTTGGTCGACCATTTATCAAAGGAGAAATCCACGGGGATGAAATACAAGCTTTGATCCAGGATATAAAGGGGCTTTGGAAATCAAATTTGCTTAGCACTACATAGAGAAATTCGTGCTTTACTCTATCGAAAGCATTTGCCATGTCAATTTTAATGATCATTCCTTTTTATTTATTCATTACACTGGTGTGGATTGCTTCCTAGACCAGGATTATGTTGTCCCAAATTTGTCTTTCAGTCAAGAAACCCCCTTGGTTTGGGAGGATAATTCTTAGAAGAAGATGTTTAAGCCTGGAGGCAATAGTTTTGGTAAGGATTTTGTAGGAGACATTACAGAGGGAGATGGGGCGAAAGAGGTCAAAAGTGTTTGATTTTTTGGCTTTGGGGATCAGCACTAAGAAGGAGGTGTTAGTGGCTCCTGCTATCTTGCATTTCGCTTGGACATATCTAATCATGCGAAGTAAGTCCTTTTTGATGATTCCCCAACATTGTCTGTAGAAGTGGAGGGTAAATCCATCTGGCCCAGGAGCTTTATCTGGGTCGAGGTGGAATACTACCTCTCTGACTTCCTCTTCAGTGATTGTCTTTAGTAATTCCTGATTGTCCTGGTCCATTATCAGTTGAGGGATCGAATCCATAAACTTCAGTCTTTGATCTTTATTATCTTCCCCATCCTGTGTATAGAGGGTTTTGAAATGAGAAGAGACCTCGTTTTTCATCTCGTCGAAAGAGTTAATTATCTCCGCGGAGGCTTTTTTTATTTCTTCTATTGAGTTTCTATAATGTCTTGCTTTGGCATGTTTATGAAAGGAGGTTTTTTTGTCTCCATCTTGTATCCACATGGCTCTGGACTTTAGTCTCCATTCCCTTTCTTCGTTATGAAGTTCCCTTAAGTAGTTTTGAAAGTGTATTTTCTCCTGCTCCAGGTGCTAGGGTTAGACTTCCTTGGCTTCAATATCCATATGAATCTCTTATAATTTATGTTTTTGTCGCTTTACTTCTTCCTTTTTGCTAAGGAAGGAGGCTTTTGCCCAATCCTTTAAGGCTTGCTTTGTTTTTTTTAATTTTTCCTCCTAAATATACATTGGGGTTTCATTCACCCAAGTAAACCAGGCTAAGGAGATTAAGGGGAGAAAGTCTAGTGAGTCCATCTAGAGGGGGTTGAATCTGAAGGGGATGGGACGTAGTTTTTCAGCCTTCGCCAAGGTGAGTGCTATGGGGCGGTGATCTGAGATTCCCTAAGGGACAATTTGGGAGGTAATGACAATCAGGAGGAAGAGGAGAGGGTTGTGGATAAGGAAGCGATCCAGTCTAGTGGCTATGTGTCCCACCCCTGTCCTTTTGTTATTCCAGGTGTATTTTCCTTTAGAGAGCTTGACGTCGAAGAGATCAATATCCGAGACCAGATCCTCCATATTTTCCCTAAACTGATCTCTTATAGTGGACCCCCCCTTTTTCTCCCCTTGGTGCAAGGTAGTATTGAAATCCCCGGCTATTATGCAGTTTTCTTGAGCATCCAAATATTTTAGTTGCATTAGTGCTTCCCGACAATCTTTCTTTTCCCTAAAGTTGTTTGGAATATAAACATTGCATATAGGATAGATAATATTTGTTTGGAGGTGCTTTAGCTTTACCAGCGTTCAATGGTTTGAATCCACTCTATGTTCCTCCTTAAGATTTGAGTGTTACATACTATACAGATCCCTCCTGAGGTGCCTCTTTCACTTAGTGTCGCTCTGCTACTAGGATTCTAGATTTGTTTCATTTCTCTTAGGGCCTCATCACCCTAGAGTTTCGTTCCTGAATTAAGAGGATTTGGGGCTTTTTTGTTCTAATTAGTTTTCTCATAGCTTCTTTTTTTCCATTTGGCCCAGTCCTCTACAATTACAGGAGACTACCTTCATTACTTACTATTGTTCTTTGTGGCCCCTCCTTTCGAGGGGTGAGACTACCCCTTTACTGGATGAGATTTTCCATTTTTCTCTTCTTTCTTGAGGATTTCTTCCAGCGTTGGTTGGGTTCCTAGATCTTTGTCCTAAGTGGTCACTTTCTCTCTTCTGGATTTATTTGTTTTTATTCTTGATTTCTTGGTTGGAACAGTCTTTGGAATTTCTACTTCCATTTCTTCTCCAGATTCTTCTTGGTTGTCTTCTTCCTGTGCTTGATGGCTAACTGGATGTTGGGGGTCTAGTACTTCTTCCTGGATCTCAATGAGTGCATCCGGATCATGGGTGTTTTCTTCTGTGTTTTCCTTAGAGCTGATCAACTATGGATCTGAGGTTTCCAAGGATTCGAACTTGTTCTTGTTGCTTTCAGCTTCATCTTTGATCTGTATTGTAGATTTCCCTTTTCTTGGTGAGGGGGGTCCAGAGTTGCTTTTTCTTTTCTGTTGCGGGTTCCCTGGTTTGTTCTTTGTTTTTTTACGTTTTTCTTTTTTCCATTGTTCAAATGCCTTGTTTTTTGGATGCTCCTGGGTCGCCTTGGGGCAGTTTTTGGCAAAGTGACCATATTCATGATAGTGTTTGCACTTGAATGGCAGTTGTTCATAGTCCACCATTTGGATGTAAGTCCAACCATCCAGAATGAGTTGTATTACTTCTGGAAGCCCTTTCTCCAGATCCACTTCAACGCATAACCTTGCACAATATTGTAGTCCATCTTGTGGTTCAACTCGATCAATGAACCTTCCTAGGGCGTTACCTATGTTTTTTATTGTTTCGTTGTGCCAGCGATGTAGGGGTAGGAAGGGGAGCCTAACCCATACTGAAACAATAGAGGGGATATTTTTCTCTAGACTGAAGTCTGGAATCCATTTTTTCAGGTACATCCCTCTGGTCCCCATGAAATATGGGCCATTTCTGAAGATGAGATCATGGTATGCTTTGTTTTCAAACAGAAAAACATAGAAACCCTTTTCACAAAATGTTGTAGAGAGTTGACCTTTTATTGTTTTCCTCCAGTTCTAGTCCAACCACAGAGCCATAGCTTTGGGGTACAGCCAGAGTCCTGTAAATTGTCCTATTAAACCATTTTCAGCCAATCGAAGAGCAAACGTTCACGAAGAGGTGGAGTGGACCGCCACCTTTGGGATTTCTTCTAACCTTTTGATGAATCGGGAGGTATGTGATCCCTTAATAGACTTTGAATAAAATGAGATCGACGTCTGAAACACTGTAAGGTCAAGCGGTGGTAGGGGTTGGGGGGTCCCCCAAGCCCAAGGCCATGACAGTTGGCATTGAGAACCCTAGGACCTATTAGGGGAATCTCAAGGAGCGCTTAACTCGAACGAAAAAATCATATCTATGAGGCCTTTTATTAGGAGGAGTACTTATAAGTATTATTTCAATTTGATGTTCATGAAATCTAGATGGAGGTATCCCCTTAGGAATTTGTTGGAAGACCTTTTAATTCCTTTGGAATATTTTCATCTTCTTGCTTCACTTACATAGAATAAATTTTAACCATAACTCCAGTACTACCCTTTTTCAGGACCTTTTCCATTCTATGAGAGATGCTAACCTAAGTGGATGCATATTTTAATCCTTTGAGTTCATATTGAATTCCTTGTAATTCAAATCTCATGAATGATTCATTATAGTTTGTAGAAATGGTACCCAATGTTATCCACTATTGAATCCCTAGAAAAACATCTACTCCTCCTATGAGAATGACATACATTGGGCTTGCTAAGTTAAATCTCCCATACTAAGTTTAACATTATGGCACTTCCTCAATCATCAATACTTCACCCATTAGCAACCAAAGATGAAAATTTGTCACCAAATACACAAAACAATTGAGGTACTCTGCTAATATTTTATCAATGAAGTTATGGGTAATACTTGAATCAATAAGCACTCTGACCTTTTGCTTCTTAATGTATATTGCAATCTTAAGGGCTTGAGGTGCTGAAAAACTTGTCAATGCATGACAATATATTTCACACCTATCTAGATATATTTTGTGAAAAAAATATACATTCTACATATTTTTCCTACTCTTTTAAGTTCATAAGTTTTTCCTCACCCATTTGTGTAGATGCCTCTATTTCCTCCTCATCATTATTTTCCAAAGTGAACAATTGTGTTTCTTTACATTTATGCCCTTTTGACCATTTTCTATTACAACCAAAGCATAGTCCTTTTTCTCTTCTTTCATCCATTTCCTTATGTGATATTTGAGAAGGTTGAGGTAGGGTTTCCCTATGAGGCATAAATCGATCTCTATTTTCTTCATATGTTATAGTGGTAGACTTGCGTGTATCCCTATTGTTGGCTTGAATATGACAATAAAATTGCATAGCTTCCAAAACATTTTCAAGATTTTTTAATAAAATCTCATGTTTAATGTCTTCACTTAATCCACCTACGCAAGCTTCCAATAGATGTTAGTTGCTTATGTTATCCACCCTTGTGGGCAATACTTGAAATTTTGAATTATAATATTCAACATCACCTTTGTTCTTGATTCTTGTCAACAGACTGAAGTAGTCTTGTTCCCAAACTTTTCCATAGTGTGTTTCTAAGTCTCTTGTACATAAACCTCGAGCATAATGATAAGAATGAGGCTTCCTTTTAATAACCCATTAATACCATTGATAAGGGTTTTTCTCAAAGTAAACATTTGCTAAGTAAATCCTTTGCTTATTTTTTGTAATATTATGTAATTCAAATTGTTTCTCTATTTGGTTCACCCATACAAATATATCTATTCAATCAAACTTCCTTAATTCAACGGAAAGTGGATACCCTTGGGAACCCATCCATGATTATCTCCAATATTAGAGTTGAATCCTTTCGACAATGTTTATTAATGAAAGGTTGTTCAACGTGAATACTACATTTATTATCATGAGTTCCTTTCATCACATTAACACTTTTAGGGAGCCTCTCATCTAGGGTCTATATGAGCTTGGACACCATCTTCTATTCCATTTGTTCGATATTTTGATCCATATTTTCCATCTTAATTTTCATTTGTCTTTGTGTGTTTACTAAATCAACATTTGTGACTAACCTATCACTCAATTCCTTGAATTGGTTCTCCAAATTGGATAGTTGGTTATGTATGTATTCACTTTATTCATGAGTCATGGTTGAGCTCTTTGGAAATTTAATTGGTGTAGAATTGTTTTCACCACCCTTTTTCATGTGGGCTAACAATAATATTTATTTATAGTTTGTCTATATTTTAATCTTACCACATTTTTTGAATCACCCCAAATATATATTCCATCAAATTTATGTCAATTGTAAGTTACATATCATTAAAACCCTAATTTGGAGATTGTATTGATGGTTGACCTTCCACCTTAAGTAAATACAAAATTTAAACCCCTATGAGTATGCAATTTTCTTTTGTATTATGTTGATATGTATTCTCTACAATGTCATGGGTTTGACCAAATTCTGACGTGTCAAGTGAAAGTTATGATAAATTTCCCAAAACTTGTTGTTTTTTCCCTTTTAGGAGAGTGGACTTATACAACATACCACATGTCCAATTTGTCTTATATGCTTCTGAAATTTGGACCTGAAACACTATGGACTATCCTCTTTCCAATTAAACTAGTGGCACTCAATTTGGGTATGTCTAGATTCACATATGACTATTTTACCCAAAACACATGTTTGAGACTATTTTTAGGACTATTAAAAAACCCTAACTTCCACTTCTTATAACTTGAAAAGTATAGAAAATAAGAATATGGAATTTTTCCCATAGGTGCTTTGGTATGTCTTCTCACCAATTGAAAATTTTGTGGTCTAAAACATCTCTAAAAAAAATATAGTGAAAATGGTAGGATGACTCATTTTGAAGGATTCAACTAAGGATTGTATGCTCTGCAACCAATTTTTATGAACCAAATTCCCCAAATAGTAGAAAAAATATAAAGAATAAGTAACTCCAAACCTTTAATATGATAAAAAGACAATGAATAAGAAGCCACTTCAAGGGGGCAAGCTCCCTTTGAAATATATCAAATGCATAAGACAAGGTGCCCATACAAATGAATCTACTTTATTATAAATAGGAGATAAAATGAGCATGATGTAATATACCACTAAGTCGATATAACCATAACTAATATAATAATAATGAATGAGGGTGTTGGCCTTAACATCTTGCCATCAACTTTAGTGGATGGTAGAATTCATCACATTGCATTGTGCTTTAGCAACCTCGTGTTCACAATGTTTAACCCCCCTGTGGACCTCCTTTATATTGCATAGGACAAAACACTTATTTTTGGAATGGTAGTGGGCCATTGCCACTTCATATTTGTATAGTGTGTAGAAAATTTCATCCCAAACTATATCACTTCCGACTACTTCTAGTGCTCCTTCATTACTAGATTCAAGAGTAGTGGTAGTGATAATAACATTGAACCAAACCACAATAACAATAAAACCACATGCATACCTTAAATCACACATCAAACTAAACTTTATCACACACACTGGAGGGAGAGGAATGAGATGAAGTTATTAGTGGGGGATCCTTAACTCATGATCCCTTCATGCCTATTGAACATGACACATGTAATTTGTCATAACTATCACAATTCACTGCCATATTATGGGAGGGGAATGAAATATATATCCCTCCCATTTACCTTGTATAAACCTTCATTCAACCTAGCTATAAGGTTGACCTCTACATCTACCTCTCCATTTTACATTCTCAAAACTTGGAAGTAGTGTACTTTCTTAAATTCTCGAGCCAAAGTTTTGATCCTCTACGTGAGTGTAGAGAGTTTGCAGTTTTGGAAAAGGATTTAATGGAATAATTATCTTAAAATTATTATTAATAGATTGCTCTTGATTTCACCTCATTGTTGGTTTCATTTCCTAATCCCCAAGCATACTATGTTTCCTTTTTTTTTAGGGGGGGGGGTCACAGATAACCTCCCCCCGCAAAAAAAAGAAAGAAAACCCTTACTTGGTGCCCTTGAAAATCCATTCATTGTTACAACAATATATTTTTACGTTTCAAATATTGAAAATATCTAATATCATACCACTCTTTTGTTTGTTAGTGTTTACATTCATTATATCAAGTGGATGCATTTTTCCCATCATACTACTTTTCATTCTAGCAAATTGGAGAGAATCTAATCACATACGAGACCATGTCAATATAATATTAGACCTACCTTGTATCATACACATATAATTTCTAGGTAGATCTAACCTTTTGAGTATCGTAAGTTTAACTAGAAAACTTTGGTTGGACATAACACATGAATAAAGTGGAAGCCAAACATAAGAATGATATCTACATGTGTATTTTCATGCATTTTCCTTTTGATTTCTAAAGTAATTGTCAATTTTGAGGTAACTACTTTGTAAGCTTGTCTTGTTGACATCTTCAATATTTGTTGCTAAAAAGAAATATGGAAACTACAATTTATAAATCATTCAAAACCAAGGCATATTATTATACCTACTGACATGCATGATATATATTATTAAGTTCACGTTGACTTGCTATTACTTGATGGTTGAATTTAAAATATGCAACCCTTATGCACCCATTTAACCAAAGTTTGAAAAAAGATTGATTAAAATTGAATTTCAAATATCATTTATCTGCTATGTTATTGGAAAAAGAATTCAAAGAATTATTGCTTCTTTCTCACCCCCCAATGAGATTGTAATAAATATTTTTCATCCTAGTTCTATAAGGGGGGATACATTTGTTATAGTCCAAAAATGCCACATCTATGCATCCAAGACATTGGCCCATCCATTTGCATCCTTTTCCAAATCATACTACTGAGGTTTCCTTCAAAAAACAACTTTTTGGATAATGTATGTTCCATGTTGCACTATCAAACAACGTACATATGTGTGTTTCATGCTAGTCCACCCACGTACATACGCATGTAGCATGCTCGTTGACCTATGTTTACTTCCAAAAAATGCAAAAAATATAAATTTGCACGTATTTCAGCAGAGTTTACGGGCTATGAAGGGTTTCCTAACTATTTTACCCCCTGTAGCCCTTCCCAAAACCGAATAACCATATTTTTCTCATATAAAAAGAGGTCTAGGGGAGTCATTCAAAGATGTGAACAAGAGAATAAGAAAACTCTGCCAAAATCCTTTCCCTCTCATTGCCCAAGTTTTGCATCATGCTCTGAGTTATATCCTCAACTTTCACTTCCATTCATTCTCACTATGCAACCCTTCCTGCTTCCTATGTTGGCATGTTGGTTGTGATAATTCTATGTGGGATTGGTGCACTTGGAGTCACGACAGAGGAGCCCAGACTTGATTCATAGAGTGGTGTCAGCAAGCAAAAGTTGTAACCATTCATATTGTTTATGAATAAAAGAGATTATCTTTGTACCAAAACTTTATGTGTACATGTTCTTATCTATGTGATCATTTACATCTATATTTAGGCTTATAAGTGATTACTAGAGATTGTATATGTTGTTGTGTTGTTTTCTTGGTCTGTTACAGGTCAGATTTGGGAGGAGATTTGTGATCTAAGAGGAAACAACAAGTGGAAGAAGTCTACATCAACTGAAAGGATTCAAGGTGCTCTTCTTAACCTTCTCTTACCTCTCTCTTATCACTTAGTCTAGATTGTTTTGGGGTAGATTAGAGATAAGTTAGTCTTTTAAGGCAGTTACCGCTCTGCCTATTCCTTAGACCTAGTTTAGGGGGAATTTTCCTCGTAGTATAATTGAGTATTAAACTTTCCATTTAATTCCTCTGCAATCCATTTCATTCATTAATTAAACAACTATTTCTTGCAGCCTGTTGTTGCAGTCGATGCCTATGTCGTGGCAATTTGCATGCACCATATCATCACTATGGACATCTTCCCATAATCGTGGCATGTTGAACGCTTGTTCTCCCCGGTGGCATAGCCTGCATTGTGAAAATAGCCCTGGCACATTGAACGCTTGTTCTTCTTGGTGGCATAACATGCCTTGTTATTTGTCATGTGAAAATGGAACACACATCACTATAATTTTTTGTTGGTCCCTATGTTAGTGCCTTCTTCATCCCTCTTCATATACCACCTATTTCATTGCCATTGTATCTTCTTCTTCATTTCCCTTTGTGTACCACCTGCTTCATCTCCTTTGTACCGCAGTGAAATATTAAAGATCATGCCACCTCTTCATTTCCCTTTGTGTACCACCTACTTCAGCGCCTTTGTACTGCAGTGCAATTTTAAATATTATACCACCTCTTTCATCGTCATTGTACCCTCTTCTTCATTTCCCTTCGTGTACCAACAATTTCATCACTTTTGTACCACAGTGAAATATTAAATATTACATGTGTTCTTCCAACCTCTCAAGATGAATAGATTGAAATTGAGGTTTACACCTTTGTGTACCACCTGCTTCAGCGCCTTTGTACTGCAGTGCAAGATTTAAGATTACATGTGCTCTTCCAACCTCTCAATATGAATAGATCAAAATTGAGGTTTGCACCTACAATTTCAAGACCTAAATATTTATAGTGATTAACATAAGATTATATTCACCTCTCCAATGGTTGCAGGTTTGGGTGGTGACATCGAATGGAAACATCCCAAAGTCTTGTAGGTTTTGGTGGCGACATCCCAAAGTCTTCAGACTCCAGGTGGTCATCAGAATTTAGATAGGTACTTGTAGACATCATTCCAATTTTTTTTAGGTATCAATTGCAAAAAAAATTAAAATTTTGAAGAGTCATGCATTAATTATAATCTCAGGAATTCCTAACATTGCTATCATAATAGAATTTTAAATGAACAAAATTACCCTGACATTAATATGGTAGTACATGTGGATTTGGATGCTTATTTTCCAATAGTAGGAGGTACACTTTTGAAAGCAGATGTAGATAGAGAAATTGGCTTAGTTGAACACCAAGTTTAGTTTCTATTTGAGAGGCATATCTCTTCTCTCTTTTTGACTTTTGTATGTTTGTTGTTCACAATGTTAATACTATTGCTAGTTGGCATGGCCTTCATATATGCTTGGTCTTCACATTTTCTCTCTTTCTCCTCATCATCTCTATAGGATTTGTTTGACAACTTACAGGGATAAGAACCAGATGGCAAGCACGTGAAGATAAACATTGACATAGCATGTGGTATGCATAAATAGTATTATTTAAAATTTATTGATTTAATAAATTCAAAATTAACCAATTAAAAAACTACTATATGTAAGGCATATTTACAATTATCTTTAGGCATCCTTAAATCAACATTCTAGGTAACCTTGGAGATATGGACATCTTATTGACATTATAAAAAACACATCAGTGAATGCTCTTTAAACCTCTTCTACATGAAGAGTCCATTGAATGTATTCATTTGCTTTAAAAAACATACAACATATGCATACAAAACCCCTCTAGAATGGTTAATAAATGTTTCTGGATTCTTGAACAAATATCTTATGCAAACAATAAAAAATAAGTTACTGGAAAAGTCGAGTCCGAGAGAGGAGTTTGATTGCTTCCAAATTTAGTGAATGAAAAACCTCCCCAAATTACATGAACCAAAACAATACAGTTCTTTGAGACAAGTTCTTTGACAATTAACTTTTTCATCACGCTGCCTTTTTCTAAAGAAGAGTGAACACATCCAAAGAAATAAAAGAAATAAAATAACCAAAAAACTACCATTTTCAACTATAATTATATAATTATATTTTATTACAAGACATCAAGTCCACATCCAACTTGCTCCTAATCCTGTGTTAATTGCCCATAAAGATGTTTCCTCTAACTTCAGCTCCCTTGCTATTGCATCCAAGGTGACATCAAAAATAAAAATAGGTCATATCACTTTCATTGATCTTTCTCTTTGTGGTGCACTTTAAGTTCCTAACCCAATGCCATTTTGGTTCACCGTTTCATCGTTGAAGCATAACTCCACGAGTATCACATGACGTTGACATGGGTGTAAGATGAGGGCCACACAAAATGGGATACTTGGAAACTTTTTTTCCATTATCAATTTACCTTCTTGGATCAATTCGCTATGTGTTGAAATGAAATGGCAATGTGGCCACTAATCAACACATCAACGCTGCAACAAATGATTTAAAAAGAGGTTTGATAATTGGGTAGACACTTTATCTTTTTGTTTGAAGTGATTGATTTACAATTGTGCAAATCACTATGTGTTGAAATGAAATGCTTGCACACGCATCCTAGAACGACAGGTCCTTTCATTAATGTTTTGTTGTATTAATGAGTAAATACGAGCAATATAATCTACTAGTTTCTAAAACTTGTTGGATTATGTATAAAATAACTATTATTTTAATATAATACTTAAACAAATAATTAAAAATAAAATAAAATAAATATATATATATATATATATATATATATATATATATATATATATATATATTGTGCTATGTTTTGATGTAGGGAATTATTTTTAATATAAAATGAAAAGTAAAATATGTATACTATCTATGTTATAATAGAGAAAGTTGTTTTTATAATGCAATGTATTTAATAGTTAATATGTTTTCAATATTGTAATATATGTAATAGTTAAGATAGTTAATTTATTCATTATGTTATAATGAAGAAATTTAGTTAAGATGATTAAGTTGATGAAATGAAAACTTGTGAGGTATATGGACATGTGATAAAATTATCTAACCAATGATATCTAACCAATGATTTTTTAGTGAGTATCATTCCTAGAACATTGACCAACCATTCAATGGTTAATTATTCAACCCATTAAATTAACCCACAAAGCTATAATCCATACACATGAATCTTTTTTGTTTAACAATGTAATTCGCACACATCAACATCAATTCCCATTGCAGTTGTTTTACACCAATTCTCATGGCATTTTTTACTTTGTGTCAAAGACATTTCTTATGATATGGAATCTATTTTTATTTTTCATAATCTATTTTCAATGGATTCATATTTCTAATGCCCAAGCCATCATATTTGCTACCAGGTGCCAAACGATTTGTTAACTAATACCGAGTGTCAAACTATTCGTTTTTATTTGTCACTTGAGAACTAGAAAATTCAAATGGCTAAGCTATTTGACCTTAATACAATTTTAATTCAAATGGATAAGCTATTGAACCTTAATTAATTTATTAGTTGTACATGTAGCCTCAATTTGTTTTTAAATGCAATAAAAAATTTACTAGTTGTAACCTCAATGTGTTTTTATAAAACAAATTGTGATAAATGCAATGTGCACACGTTTTAAAAATAATTTTATAACTATGTGTTTCTTATTTTCCAAATATTCAACTATGTTTATACATAGACAAAACAACGATATATACCCTCACAACGGAAGGTATATGATACCTATAGCCTTGTTTAAAAAAGAATAAAGATGTATCTGCAAATTCACCATTTGTATGTTCCAACATACACATGCATAGTTGTTTGGGATGTAAATGATGGAAAAGGAATGCATTGAAATGGAGTCAAGTGAAATAAGAGATGATGATTTCTTTTATTGCCTACTTGGCAAAGGATCCTATATATTATCTCCAAAACTCGTCTAGACAACCAAACAAAAGGTTCAAAGGGAGATAAATTCACATTCTAGGTTGACATAAAGCTATCTATAACTGAAAAAACCTCTATAATTTATCTAATGTAATCTATTGTTTCTTGTAATAAACTCTTTTAGGTTCTTTGGTTAGACTTGCAATCATGTTTTATTCTATTTTTTTTTATATAAGTTCAATGATAGACTTCATTAATACGTGAAAATAATCTCTTTTTATATCCAAGAACTACTTCTTTAATATTTTTTTAATATTCTTTGATTAGACCCAAGAACTACTTCTTTAATATTTTTTTAATATTCTTTGATTAGACCTGCAAGCATATTTTAATCTATATTCATGATAGACTTCACTAATAAGTGAAAATAATCTCCTTTTATATCTAAGAATTACTTCTTTAATATTCTTTGATTAGACTTACAAGCATATTTTAATCTATATTTTTCATATAGAGCCAATGATAAACTTCACTAATAAGTGAAAATAATCTCCTTTTATGATCCAATAACTACTTCTTTAATAGAGGGTACTAGCATCACCTTTCTTTGATATTTACTTATTATTTAAGTTATTTATATTTTGTTTTATTTTTAATTAATTAAGTAAAAAAAATTATTTTTAATTAATTAAGTGAAAAAAATTGAAGGTATGATACAAAAATATGATACATATTGAGGTGTTAGAAAACATGTTACTATTGAGTTGATTTTGATTTTGTGTTGCATATGAGTTGATTTTGATTTTGTGTCGCATATCATTTTTGTGTTATCTTTTGATCACATTTTGCATTGTGTTGAGAGACAAATTCAACTTTGCATTGCATTTTACATTTTAGCCTGTATTACAAAATATTTTTCCCCTTAAAAAATATTAATCAATTAATTCATATTTTTTTATTATTTTTATTTAATTAATTAATTAATAATTTATTAAACAATACATTCATTAACATTTCTTCTAAGCATATATATATATATATATAACTTTTGAAAAAAATATTATTTTTAATGAAAAATTATATTTAATTTTATTTTTAATGTTTTTCTATATAATAAGCATATCTAGTGCAACTCTTAGTGTTTGACGGGAAAATCTAATGCAAATCTGAGTGACCAACAAGAAGATCTAGCAGGTCTAAGTGACCAACAGACAGATCCAGTTCAAATCCGAGTGTCCAACAGGATGAAAACCTTAATTTTGAGGCATCTCATAAGTTTTGATCATTAAGGATAAAATGAGTTGAAGTATAAAAAAAATTGTGTACTTGAAAAGTTATTTTGCTTCCACTATTTATATTTTCCATCCATTTGTGTAATTGATGCATGCTCATAATTTTATTTGTGTTTTTGAGTAAATTCGAGATCTTATTTATCTAATAAAGAATCATAGGACAACAATTACTTAGGGTTTATAAAATTTCACATGGTATTAGAGTGTGTCTTTGATTGAGGTCCTCAAGGGTTTACAATAGTAGATCAACTTTCGAATTCAAGGACCAACAGCGAGAGGGTTTTCATCATTGTTGCTTGGAGGAATAACCATTCTAGAAGAGGCATGGTTGTAAAGTTCAAGGAGAAATTTACCTTCAAGAAGTCTCATGAGCCTATTCCAATAACAGAGAACGAGGAGTAGGAAGCTCTAGAGGCTGATCCTAGGTCACTAGTGGCTTCCAGTTCAAGGAAACAACCTTCAGGTGAGGAGGAGGAACCATTAACTCCTTCTAGTTCTATCAAGAGACCTAAATGGTTCACTCAGACATTGAGGGATGATTAAGAGTATGTTGAGACTCCTAGGAGAAGATTCAGGGAGAGAAGACCTCCGAATAAGTTTCCAAACTACATGGAATTGATGGGAAACATCATAGATTCTGAGCCTTCTAGTTATCTGGAGGCAACATACCAAAAGGTATGGAGGGATTCCATGATGGAAGAGTACACCTCCATAATGAAGAATTGTGTATGGTAATTGTTCCAAGACTGGAGGAGAATTCAGTGGTAAGTTCCAAGTGGCTCTACAAGATCAAACATGATCATGTAGATGGAAACATTGATAAGTTCAAGGCAAGGTTTGTGGCGAGAGGGTTCTCCCAGTAAGAGGGAGTGGACTACAAGAAGACTTTCACTCTAGTTTCTAGGTACATTTCCATTACAGCAGTGATTTCCTTAGTCTCCATTATGGGATGGAGGATATATCATATGGATGTAAAGACAACATTCCTTAATGTGGTAATTGAGGAAGAAGTGTACATAGAGTAGGCTCAGGGCTTTAATATCAGTGGGAAGGAGTCACGTGTTTGCAGGTTGAAAAAGGCCTTGTATGGACTCAAGCAGGCATCGAGAGCATGGTATTCCAAGATTCATGGATACCTGAAGAGTTTTCTAAATTGAAGGGGCATCCTCATTAGTGGGATTTTTCTCTTGCTTATCTCCTTCCCTTTTAGATTTTTTCACATTTGTATTCACATCCTTGCCATTCTCATCTATATAAATATCCCCTTCTTCATTTGTTTTTCATTCCTCCTCCTCATTAAGGATCTCCTAACGATTTGTTGAGGGTGTTGATGATGAGGCATGGGAATTTTCCAACGAAGTAGAGGATTTTGTCTAGTTTGGCTAAAGAGGGCATTGCCTTTTCTTTTTCCTATTCACTATTTGCATCAGTTGTTCTTGTTCCTACAACATAGGTGGCTGCATATTTTCAAAATATTTATCAAAGTGACCATATTTATGGCACTTGTTACACTTAAACAAGAGTTGTTAGCACTCCAACTCATAAAGTTGGCCCCAGACACCCAGATTCAGTTATACTACCTCAGGTAGTCCTTCCTCTAAGTCAACTATTGTTCATATGCACACACAAGCATACTAACTTGCCTTTGGTGCCCACTTGTTTATGAATTTACTAATACTATTTCTAATAACTTAGAAGATTGAATCATCCCAAAATATCAACGAACAATGTCGAATATGAATGCATACTATAATAGTATTAGGGATGGCCACTTCAAGGTTAGAGTCTATTAACCAACAATTTAGGTGTGCTCTTATGGACCTATGAAGTATGATATACTTCTAAAGATAAGAACAAGTTCTTGATTCAGTTGGAACATGAAGGAAATATAACCTTGACCACACAAGAGATAACCAAAGACTCGTGCATTAGGGAAATATAGTGTTTTTTCAACTAGGGTTTGATTACCTTATTATTTGGCCACTGCCCCATAAATTTCACAATCAATGCTTTCTCTAAAAAGAGGAGGGATTTTTTCCTAGGAGATGGAGTCATGATTATTATTTCAATGATATTTGCAAGCTTCTATGTGAAACACTCATGGGCTATTTGAGTTTGCTTCCATTTCTTTGAAGACTTTGCAACCAAGGCCCGAAAATCCACAACTTGTCTCTTAAATGCTTATGCATTGAGATCACAAACATAAAGAAGGGATCGAATGCAACATAACACCAACCCCAAAACATACAATAAAAAAGATAAAAAAAACTAGCAGTAAAGAAGTGTGTTAGGACTGAACCACGAGTGTGATAAAGAGAGAAAGATTTTGAATAATGAGTGCACTATACATGAGATGCATAAATGAACATAAAGAGAAAATATGTCAACCTCAATAGAACAACAAAGATGTAGTGCACATAGGCTTAAACCACTTGTATTGGAGAGACTTGGCCCAATGATTAAAAAATTGATTTATAAATAGGTTTTGGTTGTGTATTTATACACAACTCAAGTAGTTCATCCTACCAAGACAAGTTATGGGCCCACATTAGGGTGCACTCCCCAAGAGGGTTATTGAGCCTACTTATCAAATTTGACTAAGTTGACCTTAACCATAACCTAATATTATAATAAATGATGACCTTAGCCATAATTAATGTCTAACTAAATGAATTAATGACACGGTATCATATGATCATGACCAAATGTGAAGATTACACCATTCTCAATACTACCCATTATGTTGAACGAGTATCCATGAAGAGAAATGGTGAATACAAATGTGAGTGGGATTATAAATACCCAACTCAATACATGGGTGGATGAGGCTAAATACAAATGACAGTAGGATTATGGATAACCAACTCTAATACAACTATGAGTGGGTTTATGGATACCCATCTCTCATGGCCAAGATACACTAATGAGTAGAGTTATGAATACCCAAATCAAAATAATGTTGGCCCTATTCACACCCCCTTGAACCTGAAGAAGGGGCCATGGAGAGAAGGCATTACACCATAATTTCCCCATTTAATGTTGTACAAGAACCACGTAGTGAAGATATAACCCCCCGAAATGCCAAATCACCAACATCAACATGGTTCCACAACCACGTGAAGGTGGCCTTTGGTGTAGGTATAGAATAAGGATCCACTTAAGAATGTTGATTAGTTGAAGGTATAAAGTGTGGCACAAGCTATATCTAATCATGAAGTTATTGAGTGTAGTACATCCAAAAAGGTTCACCATCATGGTGTGGAATGAAGAGATCCACTGAAAATCATTTGTAAACACTAGTGGGACAAATATCGTAGACATGTGAATATATATTGCATCAATGAAGGTGAGAAAGTATTCAACTCCCATACAAGAATAAGTGGTCATTGTAATGTCCCCCTTTTCTTGACAAGGATATTGAAATACTTAGTAGTCTAGTCACCCTTCTATATTATAGTCTCATGGAAAATAGGGGCACGGGGGCTAAGAGGTGCAAAAGTGGTCACTAAGGAGTAAAAGGTTATATTATTAAAGTGACTTTGGTAAAATCAGTTAAAAAGGTTAATTGACTTAGAGGAGGAAATAAATTAATACTTTAGAAGTCAAATGAAAATTAGAATATGGAGGTATAAAAGGGAGAGGAGGCCGCCTCACTTCTCATTCATGTCAAATTCATTTAGCATCTTTAATCTTTGCAACTTGAACGCTATGAGGGTTTTGAGTAAACAAACCCTAGAGATCAGAAAGGAGGTGAAATATTCTTATGTTCCTAGTCAAAGATTGGCCAAGGTGGTGAAAGATTCCACCCTCACCATTTTACTCAATTTCAGATTCATATCAGGAGGTATTGTGAAGATAGGGTGCATGTTTGGGGGTTTTCTGCAAACTGGGCACATTGTTGGAGAAATAAAGGTTCTATTTTATTAGGAGGAGGTAGATATAAATCCAAACCATGTCTAGAAGGTCTTTCCATCACCATAACACCTTATCTCATCATTTTGTGCGGGGTTTTCTATCCATATTGATTTATTATTTCATTGGGACGAATTTTATGAAGGAGGGTGCACTATCACTTGTGGATCCAGTGAGTTGGAGGGCTATATCAACCATAACAGATGAAGAATATCACTCTATGTGTTCCCCATAACCATATCTATAAATCTACATCCTTATTTCAGTGTTTGGAGGGCGAAACAGAAGAAGCCGAAATTCTTAGGGATTTCCAAGCCAGGAGGTGCATAACCTAGCCAGATCTGGGTGTCGGTATTCAGAAGGGAAATAAATTGATCTTGTTAAGACTTGCATGCTGCTATTTGAAGGATAGGAGGACTCACAACTCGCATTACTTGTATCTAGAAGGCACCTTCAGTCTCAACTTCTATATTTCTTCTTATTATTCCAGATCTATATATCTCTTGTATGGAGGTGTTGACCAAAATTTGGTCATCTTTATTTTCCTGCTCTTGGATTCACAAAAATCCTTGATATCAAAAGAAGACATTTTTGAACTTTTATAAGTTCACTATGCAGTCCTTGGTCTCAACTTCACCACGCTTTTTTCGGATCAGAAATTTGTTTCTGTATGCCTAAGTTACTCAAGATCTTGTCCATAGGTACGATTTTTGAAGAATATTTTTAAGTATCATGTTCACCTCTCCTCTCCTATATTACAATGCTACCATACTTATAATTTTCACTCAATATCTCTCTCTCCATACTTAGTCATTTTTCAGTATTCATAGGTTCACGAGTTGGCAAACTCATACATCCCCTCACCTCCTTACACTTCCTCACCCCCGCTCCTGCTACCTACATTTCTCCTCCCTCACTTCAGTCATCTACATTTCTCCCCTTTCCCCCAAACTACTCACAATCCTCATTAGCTTTGCGGACATCGGTCATCCCTCACTACCTTATTCACCTCACTTCCCAACTCGCCATCCCGTCCCCGCAACCTACAAACTACTCCCTTGACTTATGCTACCTACAATTTTCCCTTCACTTACCCTTATGCCTGATTTCCCATACTTAACCATTATTCCAAAGTTTCCCCCTTTTCAACCATGAACCAATAAGAACATTCCACATGGAAGCATGGAATTGTGACACATGACAATTCGTGGAGGGAGATAAGTGGAATATTATTTTTAGAGACATGTGGAAATTTATTACAAAGACACATGGCATTATACGAATGGTTGATTCATCAATGACTAGGCATGAGATGGACGACAGCAGGATTCCAAAATTATTATTTTATTCGACAATTTTCCAAGGGTCGAATCCTCCAAACTCCATAACTACCTCTCTTCTCGTGTTTCTTGTTAAGTTATCAAACACTTAATATTATATATCAAGAAGAATATAATATCCCAATTCATGTGGGATAGAATTTTAAACCAAAAAGTCAAATTTTATGAAGGGAAGCACGAAAATCAATCCAAGGGCTGAGATTTGCCCATCAAATTTGATCAACGGTGGCTAAGTGTTGATCTTGTGGAAGCCATAACTTGAGCTCTGGGTGTCGGAATAGTGTAACATTTATACCGTTGGAAAGGTATTTCAACATAGAATATGTTGATGTAGGTTTCAAATGTTCAAAGTGCATAAATTTTTCTCAGAAATTAAAATATCATTCAGTTGTACTTTTAATGGGCCTGCATGACAACTCAACTTCACGAGCTCATATCTTGAGATCCGGGCACGGATTTGGGGAAAATTTTTATCGTTGGGAAGATGAGATTATGAAGAGAACATAAGAAGTGTTTTTAATGGATAAAAAATTGGTTTTCACTTCCACAATATTAAATTACAATCAGCCTATTTTGATGTAAAATTAATCAAATTTTAAAAAATAAAAGTTTAATTAAAAACTTTTATTAAAAAAGGAGAGGGACCGACTTTCAATATACTTGTATTAATGATGTGAATTCATTAATGATGAATTAATGAGACATTGATTAAAGGGAATGTTTCAAGAAGTAACTTGTACGGGAATTTCTAGAAGGGAGAAACCCTAACTACTCAAGTACTTAGAAAATCTCTTCTTAAAAAGGGAAGAGAGGCTTCATCAAAAGGAAAAATATTCAGCATTGTCATAGGGGCAGGGAAGAAGATCAGAGGAAGAAAAATTTACATCCATGGATACACAATCAAGCTTCTGATCAAAATAAATAAATCTCCATCTTCTCCATTTTTGTAATGACCCCAACCACCAACAAGTCAGGCAACATCACTTCTTGGACGTCTCTCTTAGCTATGATACCATTTTGTAACATCCCCGACTTATATATATTCTTCTACACCACTTCTCATAGTTTTATGCTTGAATCTCAGAGTTGGGAACAAGGCTGAGTTTTTGAGTGTTCTTCTTATATTCTTCTAAGATATTTTCTTATATGATCATGGAGTATTTGCAGACACCTATATGGATGTCAAAGCTTTTGTAATGAAGAAAATATTTCAAAAATAAAACTCCACAAAGAATTTATTTGGGGTTGATCTCGACTGTGCTTTCTAACCATGTTTTTATAATATAAAGTATTTGAGGTTGACTTATCAAATTCTCTTTTGATCTTGATTGCAGTACTCTGTTAAAATTATTTGAGATGATCAAATCATTATCTCATATGAAGAAGATATGGATGTATTTATATATTATTAAGAAGATTGTGTGTGATGTTGATCACAATTTAAATATGATGTTGAAGCCCTCCTTCAATCTTTTCTCATTAAAAGACTTTTGTTGCACATAAAGATCATGTTGGGTTATTGAAGAACCATTCTCATATAAATCCAAGCAATAAATATTTGGGGTTTGCTATCTATCACTCTCCCTACTCCAATATATTCAAAGATGTATCTTTTAGCCAAAGAGGAGAACCACCTCTCTAAAAACGAAGGGGGACTAATGTCCTCATGAGGTTTTCGTTTTGATCCTGACGGATTCAAGCATCAATATTTTGGCGACCATATTGGGGATGATTTGTATTCAATATATTTGAGGAACTGGAAATCTCCATGGCTCAAAGTTTTAAGAAGAATATTCAAGAAAATTGTTGCTTATTGTAAGCATGGCTCACATTTTTTGTAATATAAAAAAGAAACGAGAAGCACCAAAGATTCGGGAGAATGAACTCCTTGGAAAAATTCAAAATGAAGGGTTTCATTCATGTCATAATGATTCTTTATATTCTTCATCAAGCCCATCAATGGCTTTGCAAGGCTCAGCAAAAGAGAAAAATACTCAAAGAAGGAGGCGGTTTCATAATACCCCTTTAAATCTACCAGAAATAGACTTTCAAATGCCCAATATTCCTATTGAAATTTTTTCTACATTCTTTGGGGATGATTCAGAAGATGCAAAGCAACACTTGATTAATTTAAAGGTACATGTTATGATTTCAACCTCACTGAAGACAATGTTACATGTAGATTATTCCTACAAACTCTACGAGGGGATGCTCTTGAATGGTATAGTTCATTAATGCCTAACTCTATTACTAGTTAGGATGTATTAGAAGATTCATTTGCAGAAAAATTCTTCCCAAAAGTGCATTCATATGTGTTTGTTGATGTTTTAAATGTTGTTGCCCATCCATCCTCTCCCATGTGGAAGCAAGATAATGAAATGACCAATTTTGAAGAAGAATCTAATCAAAGAGTAGATGGAATTATTAAGTCAAGTCATGTTGTTGAAGATGAAGATGAAAATTCCAAATTACAAGAAGAAAATTCCAACCTCCTATATACTACATATGAAGATATTTCAAGCAGCAAATTTGAGAATGAAATTGAGGAGCCTCCACCAAATACACAAGAAGATTTCAGCCTTGTGATAAATTATGAAACATCACAAGAGAACTTGCAGCAAAAAGAATTGATGGAAGAAACGAATCTTGAAAAGAATGATGAACAAGATCACCTTTACAAGAAAGAATAATATTTTCAAGAGATTTTTGATGAATCAAGAACCATGGAAGTGGTTGTAAATAAAGAAAAGGATGAATGCATTCTTATGTCGAAAAATCCTCAGCCAAGAATTGATTTTATTGAATTATGGTTCCAGAGCATTGTTGGTCAAACAACGCAATCGAATATTCACCATACTTGGTATAATTTTTCTCCAGTACATATTGAGAGTGCCCCTAACTCATTGGTACAAGTACCAACTTATCTTAGAATTTTGGAGTTCATTCCACAAATCAGATCAACGCTTGAATCGCTCCATTGGAAATTTGCCTACACCTAAGATGCCCCTTTATTTCAAGTAAGTTGGGGTAGGTAGATCATGTATGCACATACTTTGTTTCTTCAGTTCAGTTTTTCATAATAAGGTAGTCTTTATATTGAAGTTTGAAGATAAATCAATGAAAGAAAAATAATTACAAGAATTTGTTTTGAAGATGAATCCATAGCCCAATGGATAAGGTAATTGGTCTTGAGATTCTTGTTTTCTCAGCAACCCACCAGGGGTCATTGTCCCGCAGTTGGAGCCAGTTGTTGACCACAATTTGGTCATCTTTATTTTCCTTCTCTTTGATTCTAAAAATCCTTGATATCAAAAGATGACATTTTTGAACTTTTATAAGTTCACTCGCCATTCCTCAGTCTCAGCTTCACCACGCTTTTTTCGGATTAGAAATCTATTTTTGTATGCCTAAGTTACTCAAGATCTTTTCCATAGGTCTGATTTTTGAAGAATCTTTTTAAGTATCATGTTCACCTCTCCTCTCATGTATTACAATGCTACCATACTTATAATTTTCACTCAACATCTCTCTCTCCATACTTTGTCATTTTTCAGTGTCCGCAGGTTCACGGGTTGGTAGACTCATACATTCCCTCACCTCCTTGCACTTCCTCACCCCCACTCCCACTACCTACATTTCTCCTCCCTCACTTTCATCAACTACATTTCTCCCCTTTCTCCCAAACTACTCACAATCCTCATCAGGTTCACAGGCACTGGTCATCCCTCACTACCTTATTCACCTCACTCCCCAACCCGCCAACCAGTCCCCGCAACCTACAAACTACCCCCTTGACTGCCGCTACCTACAATTTTCCCTTCACTTACCCTTCCGCCTGATTTCCCATACTTAACCATTTTTCCAAATTTTTCCCCTTTTAAACCATGAACCAATAAAAACATTCCACATGGAAGCATGGAATTGTGACACGTGACAACTCATGGAGGGAGACACGTGGAATATTGTTATTAGAGACACGTGGAAATTTATTACAAATACACATGGCAGTATATGAATGGTTGATTCATCAATTACTCGGCATGAGATGGACGACAACGTGATTCCAAAATTATTATTTTATTCAACAATTTTCCAAGGGTCGAATTCTCCAAGCTCCATAATTTCCTCTCTTCTCGTGTTTCTTTCTAAGTTATCAAACACTTAGTATTAAATATCATGAAGAATATAATATCCCAATTCATGTGGGATAGAATTTTAAATTAAAAAGTCAAATTTTATGAAGGGAAGCATGAAAATCAATCCAAGGGCTAAGATTTGTTCATCAACTTTGATCGATGGTGGTTGAGAGTTGATCTTTTGGAGGCCATAAATTGAGCTACGGGTGTCGGAATAGTGATAATTTATACCATTGGAAAGGTATTTCAACATAGAATATGTTGCTATAGGTTTCAAATGTTGAAAGTTGATAACTTTTTCTCAGAAATTAAAATATTAGTCAGCTGAATTTTTAATGGGCCTTCATGACAACTCAACTTCACGAGCTCATATCTTGAGATACGAGCGATGGATTTGGGAAAATTTTATATCGTTGGAAAGATGAGATGATGAAGAGAACATCAGAAGTGGTTTTAATGGATAAAAATTTGATTTTCACTTCCATAAAATTAAATTATAGTCGTTCTATTTTGATGGAAAATTAATCAGATTTTAAAAAATAAAAGTTTAATTAAAAACTTTTAATAAAAAAGGAGAGGGACCCACTTTCAATATACTTGTATTAATGATGTGAATTCATTAATGAGGAATTAATGATACATTTATTAAAGGGAATGTTTCAACAAGTAACGTGTATGGGTATTTCTAGAAGGGAGAAACCCTAACTACTCAAGTACTTAGAAAATCTCTTCTTAAAAAGGGAAGAGAGGCTTCATCACAAGGAAAAATATTCATTATTGTCAGAGGGGCAGGGCAGAATATTAGAGGAAGAAAAAGGTACAAACATGGATACACAATCAAGCTTCTGATCAAACGAAAAAAATCTCTATCTTCTCCATTTTTTTTATATATATTCTTCTAGACCACTTCTCATAGTTTTATGCTCGAATCTCGGAGTTGGGCACAAGGCTGAGTTTTTGAGTGTTCTTCTTATATTATTCTAAGATATTTTATTATATGATAATGGAGTATTTGCATCCACCTATATGGTTGTCAAATCTTTTTTAATGAACAAAATCTTTCAAAAATATAACTCCACAAAGAATTGCTTTGGGGTTGACCTCGACTATGCTTTGTAACCCTGTTTTCAGAATATAAAGTATTATCTTTTGATCTTGATTGCAGTGATATGTTAAAATTCTTTGAGATCATCAAATCATTCTCTCATATGAATAAGATATGTATGTATTTATATATTATTAAGAATATTGTGTGTGATGTTGATCACAATTTAATTCCGATGTTGAATCCCTCCTTCAATATTTTCTAATTAAAAGACTTTTGTTGCACATAAAGATCATATTGGGTTATTGAAGAACCATTCTCATAGTAATCCAAGCAATAAATATTTGGAGTTTGTTGTCTATCACTCTCCCTACTCTAAGATATTCAAAGATATATCTTTTAGCCAAAGAGGAGAACCACCTCTCTAAAAACAAAGGGGGACTAATGTCATCATGAGGTTGTCATTTCGGTCCCGACGGATTCAAGCGTCAAAAGGAGGACAACTTGTTAATTAAATAAAGGTTATATTTGAAGTTGTTTGGTTATTCTCGTGTGTTCTCTCTCTTGTATCTTTTTATTTCCATCTATTTTTATGCCATGTCCATCATTTATATGCTATAAAACTCAACAAAACATATTCATTGCAACTTTGAGAAGCAACCTGCAAAATATTCAAACAATCAATTCAAACAAATCATAATCAAACCCTTAAGTTCCTAGTGAATTTGCTTGGGAACAATATAGTGGTATTGGAGTGAAATCCTTTACCAGTCTGTGATTAAAACTAATTACCAGGAGGAGAGGTCGTGGGGGACATCCTTTATCAGATACTCCAGAGGAAAAAGATCCAAAAGAAAGCATGGGAGAAACTCATGAAACAAAGAATGCAGTGAAATAAGAATCAACAATTTTAGTTGAAAAGGTGATTCAAACAGTGAATGATACACTACATAACAACCAGGTTGTTATGCAACATAACCTAGAGGATATGTAGAATCATTTGTCTATGAGACAGGCAGAACTAAAGACATCCTTTGCAAATTTTCATAAAGGAAAGGAGAGAAAGATAACTATAATGGAGGAACAAATCAAGCATCAGGGTATCCTCTCTCAGTTATTGATGGAGAAAAGACATGGAAAGGACCCACCCCTATTCGGAAGAAACCAAGGAGTTGGTGTATCTCAAGGAGGAACAGATCATGATGAGGAGTCTAGTCATAAATATCATACAGAGAACCCAAAATCATCTATAGTCACACATTCTCATTCCCACATGGCTAGAAGGACCACATCTAGGCCATATATGCCTACCTTCTTGGAGGCACGGCCAAGGGACACAAATTCCTTTGGGTGTGGAGGCACTGAGGATGAATGTGAGGATATGGAAATAGCATATAACTCTCTAAGTGTTGGTTTCTGAAGATAGGTTTCCTTGGGAGAGTATTTCCACATCACATACAAGCGGATATCTAAAGGACACTATAGAGGTGACAATGATTTGGGGTGCAAGGAAGGAAGAATGGAGAAGCCTCATTTTGATGGATCTAGTTAGATTTTAGCTAAGGCTTAGGTACAAAAGATGGATTCCTACCTTTAGTTGAACCCCATGGAAGAGGATAAGACCATCAAGTTTGCAACATTACACTTGAATGGTAAAGCACATGACTAGTGGCTTCATGGGATGACCACTCTAGGTCATTACTATGTCACTCCCTACATTGACTTCACCTAGAGACTCATTGATAGATTTGACAGGGAGGATTTAGAACTTCAATTCAAGGATCTCATGCAGATTAGACAAAATGGGTCAGCAAAAGCATTCATTGAGGATTTTTAGAGAGTAGCAGTTATGGTTCCAAATACGCCAGAATCCAGGTTATTGATGATGTACATAGAAGGTTTGACCGAGCCTTTGCATGGATGGGTTAATTCTTTCTATCCTATAACTTTACAAGATTTTATTGAGCACACCAAAGATTTGGTAGGGGAATCCTACAAAAACAAGGTCACACCTAGAACCCCAATCATTCCAAGAGGGCGAGAAACCAGGCAGTTTGACAAGGGAAAAGGGAATATGGATGAATCTACTAGAAGGTAATTAAGAAGGAAGCTACTATTCCTTACTTGCAGAGAGGCATGGAAACCAGGTCACAGATGTATGGGTAAAGGGAAAATTCATTATATAGAAGTGATTTATGATATTGAAGATGATATTGAAGATGATATTGATGAAAGTATGGCATATAAACAAAATTGTCGCAACTAATCAAGCGCTCCCTGATGCGCGTCCTCCCCCCCTATCTCCTCATGCATGCCCTCCTCTCCTGGAGGGCCTCGGGGACCCCCTCTACCCAGTCGCCTCCCTCTCCCTCCTCCCTAGATGTTGCATCCTTTGCCTCTCTTATCACCTCTTTTCCCAAGACAAACAAGCACGCCCCTCCAAAGTTGGTGAAAAAACTAGATCAAATCCCCTCGATCCAAATCCAAGGAAGCTCTAGATCCCTCGCCCTAAAATTTGTAGACCATGCACTCATAGGACAATTTACTGGAATCTGGCCCTCTCCATAGGATATGGCAATCTGGATCGACAAGAACTGGAAACCCCACCTGAAAGGAAATATTTCGCATTTTCTGTGCGAAAGAGGTTTCTTTGCCTTTCTTTTTGAAGACAAATCAGATCAAGATCTCATCTTCATAAGCGGACCGTACTTTATGAGATCCATAGGTATGTATCTTAATAGCTGGACCCCGGATTTCAGCCCTGAGAACGATATTCCTAATGCATTTCCAGTTTGGGTTTGCCTCCCCTTCCTCCCCCTGCACTATTGGAAAAATGAAACTATTCGTTCTATAGGTAATACCCTTAGGAATTATATAGATCGAGCAGAACCTAAAGATGGTCTTCAAGCCTGTGCACATATCTGTGTAGAATTTGATCTGGAAAAAGGCATGCCTGAAGCTATTAACCTCACTCTAGATAAATGGACCTATCTGCAACAAGTTGACTATGAACAAGTACCTTTCAAATGAAAAAAAATTCATGAGTATGGAAACTTTGCAAAACACCGTCCCAAGTCCCCCCCTGAAACCCCACCTGGAGAATCTGAACAATGGCAACAGCCTAAAAGGAAAAAATAGCAACGCCACGGTCAAAACCCTAAATTCACCCCCACGCCACCCCTACCTGATACATCCCAAGACCTAGAATCTTCCAATCCGATCTCAAACCAAGATCCACCCCAAGTGGAGCCGCCCCCTTCACAAAATCAGACCACACCTCCGCCTACCTCCCCTTTTACCCACCCATATGTTCCTCCTCTCCTTCCCTCAGCACCGCCTTCTCCCCTTCACCCGCCTTCTCTCCATGAGGACAAAGAATTAGAACAAATATTGGAAGAAGGATCAAACTCAGATACCCATGACTCCCCCATCAAAAAAGTGGGTAGAAAATCAAATCTGCACAAGCGGGAAGCCTCGGCCAGAAAGGAAATAGAACTCGGGAAGAAAACAACTCTAGATCAACATACTAAGAAAGAAACAAGACAGACCAGGAATCAGAATGGACCCAACCCCCATAAAGGGGGAAACTCCAAGCCTTCTAAATGATAAAAACAATCTCCTGGAACTGCAGGGGACTAGGGAGTCGACACAAGCTCTCGTTGATACATGACCTAATTAAAGTAGAAAACCCTCATGTCCTTCTACTCCAGGAGACTAAAAGGAAGGATATTGATATCCTTCAGGAAAGCAACTACATATGACATTCATGCAAAGGCGTGGTAGTTAGCACAAGAGGAGCCTCGGGAGGAATATGCACCCTGTGGAACCCAAGTATCTTCTCTCTTCAAAATTAGCACTCTACAACGCACTGGATTAGAACATCCCTTCTTCATATTCCTATAGGTAAGACTCTGAATGTCATTAATGTGTATATGCTCGTTATTTATCAAGAAAAAATTGAATGTTGGTCCTCCCTCCAAAACCTTCACAGGAGTCTAGATTCTAAGGACCTCATTATAACTAGAGACCTCAACACAACCCTCCATCCTAAAGAAAAGAAAGGAGGCACCCGAGTATGGGACCCCACTCATGAGAATCTCGAGGATCTCATATCCTCGTTTCATTTAATTGACATAAACCCTTCTAATGGTCACTTCACTTGGTTGAACAGAAGGTTAGGACCTGGGCATATCACTGCTTGCCTAGATCGTTTTATCTTAAGAAGATCCTTCCTTGACGAGTCTCTTTCCCCCTCCTCTCTCATTCTCCCTTGGGATGGATCTAACCACCGTCCTATCACCCTAACTCTTTCCCCTCCAGAAAATTTTGGTCCCATCCCCTTCAGATTCAACCCCCTTTGGCTTTCGGACCCAAAAATTTTTTATATTGTCACGGATGTCTGGAGTTGTTGGATACAAGGCTCTCCAAACTACATTTGGGAGCAGAAGCTAAAAAGAGTCAAATCAACCCTCAAACATTGGGTGAAAATCACCAAAGAAAAAGACTAAGAAGTAAAAAACAAGAAAATCAAGGAAATGGAAGAAACCAGATTGGAAATGGAAGAGGGACTCCCCACTCAATCTCTTCTTCTAAAAGAACAACAAGACTTCATAGATTATCAAAAAATCCTCCACTCAGAGTAGGAAAGTTGGAGGCTCAAATATCGGAGTCTTTGGCTCAATTCAGGAGACAGAAACACGAGATTCTTTCAGAGACAAACCAAAGTCAAACTCTGGAGGAACAAGGTGAAGGAGATCAAAAAAGAAGATGGAACAAAAACAAGTGACTTTCAGCAAATCCAAGAAGAAGCCAAAAACCATTTTGAACACCTTCTAACTGAGGAAGGCATTGCAAATCTCAACATACAAGAAGATATGTTGCTAAACATCTCGACTATTGTCAATCAAGAAGATAATGTCAAGATAAATCAAGAGGTTACAAAAAAATAACTTTATGAGGCCTTATTCCAACTTCACCCAGATAAAGCTCCAGGCCGAGATGGATTCAGCGCCCACTTTTATCAAAAATGTTAGCACATAATCAAAAAAATCTCCTGAGAATGATCCAATATGTCTAGAAATCTACAAAGGTTGGGGGCAACATAAATTCCACTTTTCTAATGTTTATACCAAAGGACTCAAACCCTTCCTCCTTCTCTAGGTTCAGGCCCATATCCCTATGCAATTTCTCCTTCAAACTCATCACTAAAATCATAGCCAACCGAATTAAGCCTCTCCTTCATAATCTTATCTCCCCAAACCAAAGTGGTTTTGTTGAAAAGAGACAAATGATTGACAACATCATTTTGGTCCAAGAAGATATACACTCTAGCAGGGAACGAGGAGACCAAGGAATGATTATCAAAATTGACATGGCCAACACTTTTGATAGGGTGAGACATAATTTTTTGTTTGCAGTTTTGAGAAAATTTGGTTTTAGTCCAGAATTCATAGCTTGGGTTTCGGCCTACATTTCCAAGCCTTGGATTTCCCCTCTGATCAATGGGCGACCAACAAACTTCTTCAAAAGTTCTAGAGGGTTGAGGCAAGGCTTCCCTCTTTCCCCCCTCCTCTACATAATTATGGCAGAAACTCTTGGTAGGCAGCTGGAAAAGGATCGATCCTCCAAGGTCATTCCTGGTATCAAAATCGCTTGAGGGACAAAGAGAATAAATCACTCCCAATTCATTGATGACACTCTCCTCATTGGAGGTGCCTCCATTGTCATAGCCAAGAGATTCAAAAATGCTTTGGACAATTTTACCGAAGCCTCGGGAGCCCTCATAAATAGTGCCAAATCCAATGTCTACGCCTATAACACTCCCACAAGAACAACTCACCTAATAGAAAACATATTCCGCTTCCCTCTCATTGAAAAATGGAAAACCTTCAGATACCTTGGCATCCCAATTTGTCTTAAATCTCTCCCTAATTCAGCTTGGAATCAAATCCTAGAAAAAATTAAAAACGAGATGGACCATTGGGGTGCTTTCTAGCTCAATCTGGTTGGTCGAACTGTTCTTTAAAAATTAGTCCTCTCTGCTCTCCCCATTTCTTAATTCTCCTCCCTTCTTGCACCCTAGAGCATTAAAACCTTGATCTTTCATCTCCTACGATGCTTTCTCTGGGAAGGGGGAAAGACTGAAACAAAAAAATTCCACCTTGTAAACTAGGATATTGTAAAACACACACAGAAAAATGGAGGCCTCAGCATAAAAGATCCTACCCTCTCTAACTTGGCTATGAGAGAAAAAATCTTATGGAATTTTATTTTGAGAAGAAAAGAATGGTGGAAAACAATTCTTTTGAATAAATACCTAGCAGGGGACTGACTCAAGTGTTTAGAATAGCAACACTCACTGAGCAATGGATCTCCAATAGGGAAGCTTATTTTTGCCTCCATTCCTCTCATTAAAATTCATCTCACCTGGATCCCTAGAAATGGTCGGAAGATCCTTATTGGAACATACCACATCATGGGAAAGCAGCCACTCTAGCAGCACATTCATCTTCAACCTCTCATTAATTGGCTAGACTCGTAAGGCAAAAAATATATCTCGGACATCTCTTCCTGGAACGTTGATTCGGGCGATTGGATAGGATGGAACCTACAAAGTCTCCTAAGCAATCTTTAGGACGCAGCCCACCGGCTGCAAAATATTTTAAGAGGCTACGCCCCCATTTGCAACACGCTAAAATACAGGAGAGGTTGAGGCAATGGTATTTACTCTGTTAAGCAAGGATATTCACAACTTCTCTCCCAAACAGATCTCCCCCCCAAAGATAAGACCCGGAATTCCCTCTGGAACAACGACAATCCTCCCAAGGTAAACTCTTTTTGCTGGAAAGTGCCACATGGAAAATTACTTACAAGGGAAAATATTCTCAAAAGGAACATGCATGGGCCTTTCAGATGTGAGTTGTGTCGAAATGCACAGGAAACCTCTCAGCATGTCTTCCTTCTTTGCCCCTTTGCAATCTATGTGTGGAAAAATCTCTTCAAGGCCTCCACAAAAAAATCAGATGGTTGTCTCAACCAAGAGAGCTCTCTCAAATTGTCTTTCCCTATATCAAGGCTCCTTCAAAAACAAACCTCTCTTCAAAGACTTATTTAAATCCTTACCTAAGTACATTTGCTAGAAAATTTGGCTCTCCAGAAATAGAATCATCTTTTCCAATCTTTGCTCTCCCCCTGATAATGTAGCTAAAAAAAATTTTGCCCTCATGGCTGAATTATTTCTTTCCAAACCCAAACCCATCTCCTTCACCTCCTCCTCCACCTTAGAATCTGATTGGATCTACACTATTTTCCCCTCCATTCCATCCCCTCGCCATCCCCCCTCTTTAATGAGATCCTCCTGACAGCTTCATGAAGACTCTGATTTCTTACAATGGCGCAATGAGCAACAGACACACATTCTCTACTTCAATGGAGCATCAAAAGGAAACCCCAGGGTAGCAAGAGCGGGAGGGGTCATCATTTTCCCATGAGGAAATCAAACACTGTCCTTCCACTAGAGCCTTGTAATTGCATCCAATAATCAAGCTGAAGCTTATGCTCTATATCAAGGCCTTCTCCTCGCTAAAAATATGAGTATCCACTCCCTTTTTCTCATAGGTGACTCTAAGATTATTATAAATCATTCAAGCAAAGGCTCCCATCCCCCGAATATTCACTTAAATGACATACTCCAATGAATCTCAAAAATCATCAAACACTTCTCCAATATTTCCCTCTTTCATGTCCTTAGACGCAACAACCAAATGGTCAATACCCAAGAAAACCTGGATATCACTTTGGAGCCAAGTTTGTTAGTATTCAATGGACTCACGCAATGCAGACCCATCCCATGATCCAGTCACTCACTTGACAGGCACTTGACACTTGGTAGTCAGCTCACCTGCCTGCTCAGTGCGACACATGGGCTTTGAATCTGACATGGGTCATGAACTCTTCTCATCATAACACCTCTCCTCTGATCACGTCACTTGGAACACTTGGCACATGCATCCAGGCCTACAATCTGCTTCATCTCACCTCTCACCGCCTTGATGCTCCCTCCCTCACCTCAGCACGTGTCACTCTCCACAATTTATCCATCTCCCTCGACTCGGGAGGTCACTTCGACATTCTTATGGCTTCTCTAGAGCATGGCAACAAGACCTAGAGTGGGAGGAACTCGCTCAGCATGACTCCATGGGAATATTATGCATTGAATTCTGGTAATGCAAGCAGTACTAGGATAAGCAGAGGGTATGGTTGCAGCTCGTGTGTTCATCCAAAAATGGGAAATAGGAATTATTTTTTGAATCTAGCGAAGGTGATGGAGCATATCAGTAGACGTATGGCTCATTTTTTAGGCCTATTTCATACTCCATAGAACAGAGCGGATTATATTCCTCCTTTGAACAGAGATACAAGCTCTCACATAATTCAGTCAGACAGCGAAAGCAAAATCGACAAAATGAGAAGGAGCCCAGGAAACCAACGTGCCATCTCAGTGGAAGAGCATGAGGAGTTGGTTAACATGGTGCAAAACCTCCAAATTCAACTCAGATCCCTTTCATCTCAAGTCTTATCCATAACATAAATCACTATTCAGCACTGGGGAGAGAAACAGTGGACCAAGGATGAATGTGAGGCACTAAGGCAACAGATAGAATCTCTTCAGTTTGTGGTTGGACCTGTTTCACCTTTGGCCTTCCCATATTTTACTACAACCATATACAATGAATCTTCCTCTCCAGAACCTCGACCGCGACTAGATCTAAATTTTTCGCCTTCAGCAGAAGAAGAACCCCCAGCACCAGACCAAAACAATATTTAAGTATATGCTCTGTTTCATAGATTTCTTACTAGGCTCCTTCTGTATGATCTTCACTGTAGAAGCTCAAGTCATCTTTAGCATAGTAGAAAGTATTGCCCCCACTCACCACTTCCTACTGGGATCTTACAAGGGGGTGAATTTTGTATTTACAGCTCCTATAACACAGCCTTTGTGCTTATCTTGCAATTATTTGCAACTCTTTTAATATAAATTTTCTCTGGTTTTTGTTAAAAAAAAAGATGAGATTGATGAGGAAGAAAGTGGAGCCATTCATAACTTAGAGATGAAGCAGAAGGAGGAAGAACATGTCTCACATGCGCAAGGAGAAGAGGGACCCACACACCATGCTACAGGGATTAATAAGGATACCATTGCATCCATTAGTGGAGTGCCCAAGTTTAATACCTTCCAGATCAAGGGAGTTGTCAAGGGACAACGAGCAACAATACTAGTTGATGGAGGAGCTTCTCATAATTTCATTGACATTTATATGGTAAAAAAGTAAACACATTCCCACCATGGACTTTGAGGGGTTTTTGTTTGTGGTATCAGGAGGATGCACTATGGCATGTGACAAGTATATTCCACAAATGAGCTTGACCTTGGGTAGGTACACTTTGACACGGGATTTATATGTAGTGGATGTACCAGATACAAACATCATACTGGGTGTGTAGTGGCTTAGCACATTGGGACCAATCACCACTAACTACAAAACCATGGAGATGTCTTTCAACAAGAAAAATGGAAAAAGGGTCACGTTTAAGGGGATGAAAGGAGAAGCACCTAGAGTCATAACAACTAAACTAATGCATGCAATATTTAGGCGAGAGGAGGTGGCCTATGCAGCATAATTTTTTGTTATGGATAAGAGTCATGAAGGGCACAAGCAATATCCTCCAGACATACATAAAATACTTCACAAACTTAAGAATATTTTTGAACCGATTCCTCCAGGGAAACCACCAAATAGAGGGTTTGAACACATCATAGAATTGGAAGAAGGGGCCAAGCCAGTCATCACTACACCATACATGCACCCCCAAGAATCATAAGGATGAAATTGAGAGTGCCATTAAAGAACTATTAGCCATGGGGCATATTATACCGAGTTCAAGTCCCTTTGCGTCATCAATAGTGTTGGTAAAGAAGAAATATGGAACTATGTGCATGTGTATTGACTACAGAGCCTTGAATAAGAAAACCATAAAAAACAAGTATCTCATTCCTAGGATAGATGAGTTATTGGATGAGCTACATGACGCAATTTACTTCACCAAAATTGACTTGCTCTCTGGATACCATCAAATTAGGATGAGGGAACATGACATATAGAAGACAACTTTTAGATGCCATTATGGGCATTATGAGCTCCTTGTCATGCCTTTTGGATTGACCAATGTGCCAACCACCTTCCAATCTTACATGAACCATGTGTTTAACAAACAGTTGAGGAAGTTCCTACTTGTATTCTTTGATGACTTGCTAATTTACAGTAGGACATGGGAAGATCACCTTAAACATGTGGATGAGGTCTTGAGCATCATGGAAAAATAGACACTATATGCCAAAGAATTAAAATGTGAAATTGGGATGACTGAGGTTCTCTATTTGGGGCACATTGTTGGAGAAAAAGGGGTAAAAGTTCAACAAGAAAAAATCCAAGCAATCATTGATTGGCCCACACCCAAAACACTTAAAGAGTTGTTGACGCTTGAATCCATTAGGAACGAAACGACAACCTCACAGGGATACAAATCCCTCTGCATTTTTATAGAGGTGGTACTCCTCTTTAATTTCAAGAGTTTCTTAAGATTCTAAATTTTGAGAGTAATGTAGGACTCTGAGAAAGTTCGTTGTGATATTCAAAGAAAGGTAAAAATTGCAGTAAAATAATTTATTTTTTTCAAAAAGGATTTCCTGAGAGATGATCAGGAGTCACACACATCATATATTTGAAAAAGATAAACAAATTTCCTCACATCCATCATAGTTAAACTAAAGATTTATAATCACATAAAATAAAAGAAGATGGTTTGCATGCATAAGAGAACTTTAATAGAGTAAACACATGGGGAGCTCAAATGAATATAATGATAGATCAATCTCAAATACTTTATACTCAAAACTCATAGTTACAAAGTACAGTCAAAACTGATAACAAAATAGTTCTCTTCGGATTTATGAAAGATATATAGTCTGTTACATAGCCTTGAATTTAAATGTGTTTGTCCTTAGGACTAGGATTGGGGCTCCCGTGGAACATAAAGCAAATATAAACAAGAAGTAAGTTGGAGAAGGAGGATGGCGGGAAACAACAGAGTAGAAAGATCTGAAAAGAAGACATGGATAGGTTATCATACTTCGGTTAAACATTTATAGTGAAATAAGTGGAGTGATTGGATGAAAGAACTGATAAAGAAAGCAAGATGTGATCAGTATAAACTTACTATGATGGTCTCTCTCTTTGTTACTTGCTTGTTGTTTTCCTTTTATTGTCTTCATTGACAGTTACATGAACCATTTCAATTGTTTCTTGCCCTTTGTTGGTTAATTTGTCAGTGGATTTTTTGAACCAATCTTCAATGTAGTTTTTCATTGGTGCGACGTTTATCTCATGTATGATTTTAATGTTGAATAATTCAACTTCCAAATCTCTTAATTCAAGAGAAATACCATGTATCGCTTCCTCAATATCTTGGTTTTTCACGTAATAATCCACTAGCCAATTGTTTATTTCTTCTTTATTATATTCAAGTATACTATAAACATTTTCGGTTGATAACCCCATAAATATCTCAACTTGTTTGTCAAATTGTTGCTTTGTTATAAATAATTAGTAAAGAATTAATTTATGGTTAGTACCTCCTGCTATGTCTATCTCCATGACTCTTTTGAAGAGTTCTTCCTTTTTTAGTATGGCTTCACTGCATGCTTGAATAATGTTACTCAAATTCTTAATCTTTTCCTTCCAGCAAGCATTTAATTGTTTTATTCAACTTGGGGAAGGAAGGTCCTCCTCTCTTTTTCTTAGTTCCATCATGTTTGATATTTTAATTCCAAATGCTAAAACAACATCAATGTAAAAACCTTCTTCGTTCTTCAAATCAACTTGCAAATATTCATGAAAAGCATGTGCCCTTGAGCCAAAATAAACAATATTATTTTATACTTCCCACGCTTGTGTTATTAGTGACATTCTATTCTTAATATTATTTTCCACATAACTCCAAACCATTGTGAGTATACTTGATGATCCTTTCAATTTAATGTCGGATGTGGTTGGTTTGACCATTGAAAAAGGACTTGCAAGGATTGGAAGAGGCATTAAAGGTTTTTCCAACTCTTTGATCCTTTCTTTTAACTTAGTATTTTTTTCTTCCAAACCACCAATAGAATCATGAAGAGTATCCCCGGTTTCTCTGTGAATTTAGAGATTTGCGACGATTGCATATCTTTCAAGTCAACCTCCGAGAAAGATTTTCCCTTCTTATTTTTCTGATCACTTCTTTCTACAATCAATTTTTTAGATTCCTTATAAAAAACAACACTTTGGAAAGTAATTGACTCTTCTTCAAAGGAGGTCTCATTTGCAACGATCTCTAATGATGAATTTTGTTGGGCCATATTTCTTGATTGATCAATTGTGGGAAACATTTTTTCAATATCTACCTCGAGCTCCATGTCTTCAAGAGAGAAGCTATTGATGTCGTTTTCTATGAGATTGTATTCTTCCTCTTGCACTACATTCTTCCTCTTTTTTCTCACAATGAGCTTATGTGAGCTCTCAATTTTTCCA
>ML791272.1:43142-80499 GCA_009831015.1 Picea engelmannii | reverse complement strand
ACTGACAACTTAGTATCCACAGAGATGGTGGAGAAATTGGAGTTGGAGACAATTACACACCCGGAGTCATATAAAGTCTCATGGTAACAAAAGGGGCACCAGGTAATGGTTACTAAACAATGCTTGGTTGAATTTAAGATAGGAGGATATAACGATGAAATTATATGTGATGTAATTCCCATGGATGTATGCCATATTTTGTTGGGAAGACCATGGCAGTTTGACAGGAACCTCATTCATGATGGGAGGAAGAATACATACACCTTGGAGAAGAATGGTAGAACACACACGTTACTGGCAATAGAGGAAAATAAAGTGAAAGAGGAAGCCAACACAAGCATACTTCTCATGAGTGGGAAGAAACTCCTGAAATAAGTCAAGGAAGAACAAGAGATGTAGTTCGATATGGTGAGGAAACCCAGATTTATCCTTACGACCACTTCGATGGATGATTTTCCTAAAGAAGTTCAGGAATTGCTAGAAAATTTCACCAACATAGTGGTGGATGAGTTGCCTAACTCATTGCCACCCATCAAAAGTATCATCCACCATATTGACCTGATACCAAGAAGGAGTCTGCCAAACAAAGCAGCATACAGATTGACACCTCGAGAGAATGAGGAAGTGAAGAAACAAGTCCAGGAATTGCTAGACAAGGGTTTGGTCAGAGAGAGCTTGAGTCCATGCACAGTACCAACTGTGTTAAGTCCAAAGAAGAATGGAGGATGGAGAATGTGTACAGACTTGAGAGCCATTAACAAGATCACTATCAAGTATAGATTTCCTCTACCAAGAATGGATGATTTAATGGACTACTTAAGTGGAGCAAATTTATTTTCCAAAATAGACTTGAAAAGTGGATATCACCAGATCAGGATGAGAGAAGGTGATAAATGGAAAACAGCCTTTAAGACAAACGAAGGTTTGTATGAGTGGTTTGTTATTCCATTTTTCTTAACAAATTCCCTAAGTACTTTTATGAGACTGATGAATGAAATACTGAAATATTTCATTGGCAATTTTGTGGTTGTATATTTGGATGATATATTGATCTTTAGCAGAACTAAAGAGGAGCATTTGAGGCATATGACATTAGTGATGAGGAGGCTACAACAAGAGAATTTGTTGGTAAATCTGAAGAAGTCCTCTTTTATGAAGGCAAAACTCATTTACTTGGGTTTTGTGATCTCTTCAAATGAACTGAAGATGGATCCAGAGAAGGTGAAAGCAATCAAAGAATGGTCGTCGCCAAGGAGCATGTTTGAGGTAAAGAGATTTCATGGATCAGAAAGTTTCTATACGAAGTTCATCAGAGACTTCAGTGGAATTTGTGCGCCAATGATGGATATAGTGAAGAAAAATCACAAGTCTTTTAAATGGATAGAGGAGGCCGAGAGGAGATTCAATATACTGAAGGAAAAAATAACAGAACGACCAATTTTGTTCTTGCCGAAATTTGAAAAGACATTTCGGGTGAGATGTGATGCAAGTGGAGTTGCAATAGGAGCAATTTTGAGTCAGGATAATCGACCTGTTGCCTATTTCAGTGAGAAGCTGAATGAGACCAAGAGAAAATACTCCATGTATGATAAAGAGTTTTATGCCATAATTCAATCCTTGAAGAAATGGAGGCATTACCTTGTCCCACAAGAATTTGTCTTGTATAGCGATAACTAGGCTTTACAATTCATAACTAGACAGGAAAAATTGAATCAGAGGCATGCAAAATGGGTTGAATTTATGCAAAATTTTACTTTTTTCATAAAACATATTGTTGGGAATGCTAACAAAGTTGTTGATGTATTAAGAAGGAGATGTTTGATTCTGCAGGAATTCTAGGTGAAGACCTTGGGGTTTGAATACCTTAAGGACATGTATTGTGATGATACAAATTTCAAGGAGGCATATGAAGCATGTAAAAACCTTGTGCTAAGAGATAGAAGCTAGTGGATAGAGTATATGATTCAAGAGGGATTGTTGTTCAAGGGAAATCAATTGTGCATACCAAAATTCTCAACGAGGGATAAACTTTTGAAAGAAAAGCATAGTGGAGGATTGGTTGGACATTTCGGCCATGATAAAATGTTTGCACGGTTGAGCAGTTCATACTATTGGCCAAGTATGAGAACAGATGTAATAAAATTCATGAACAAATGTAGAATCTGCCAACATGCAAAAGGAAAAAGACAGAACACTGGATTGTATCAACCATTGCCAATACCAGAGAGGCCTTGGGATGCAATAAGCATGGATTTTGTGTTGGGACTACCAAGAATGCAAAGAGGAATTGATTCCATATTTGTGGTGGTGGATAGATTTTCAAATATGGCGCATTTTATCCCATGCCAGAAGACCAGTGATGCAACACATGTTGCAAATATGTTTTTCAAGGAAGTTGTAAGACTTCACTGCCTACCCAAAAGCATTGTCTTGGACAAAGACACAAAATTTGTTGGTCATTTTTGGAGGACACTGTGGAAGAAGTTGGGGACAGATTTATCCTTCAGCTCAACTTATCACCCTCAAATGGACAGACATACTGAGGTGGTGAACAGAGGTTTGGGAAACTTATTGAGGAGTCTGGTCACTGAGCACCATAATCAATGGGATCAGATTCTGCCACAAGCAGAATTTGCATACAATGACTCACCAAAAAGGGGCACTGGAAAGAGCCCATTCCAAATATTGTATGGAATTCAACCCAGGGGAGTATCTGAGTTGAGATGCTTGGAACATAGTGAGATTAGGAGCGCTGGAGCAAAAGATTTTGTTGCAGAAATGTAGAAGCGCCATAGCCAAATCAGAGGACAGTTGCACAGTTCTAACCAGGAGTACAAGCACAGAGTTGATTAACATTGCAGGGAACTTCAATTTGAAGTGGGAGATTAGTTCTGGCACATCTCAGGAAAGAAAGGTTCCCTAGGGGAACATATAACAAGTTAAAGATGAAGAAGATCAGACCATGTAAGATCTTAAGAAAGTTTGATGCAAACACCTATGAGATTGAGCTGCCAGATGATGTGCACATATCGCCCATATTCAATGTTTCAGACCTGTATCCTTACAAGAAAGATGACACAGAGGGATCAGGATATCAAGAGAAGATCCAGTGGGAAAAACAAATGCCAGTAGCAAAAAATCCACACATGGAGAAGATCGTTGATCAGAGGATTGGAAAGAAGACTAGAAGAAAGACCTATTTTGAATATCTGATCAAATGGAAGGGACACCCAATAGAAGATGTCAGTTGGGAAAATGAAGCTGCTATCCAGAGGCATTGAAAGTCAGTGCAGGAGCTCATGGACAAGAGTCCATGAATTTTTGTCAAGAGGAGTATGATGCAAGACCATCGTTGTCAATCGCGTGGAGAAAGACCTATCAACATCAAGGAATCTATACGGGAGCTCGATGCTAGCAGTTACAATAGATATTTGGAAGTTTTCCTTAACTCAGCTATGGAATTAAACTTGGAGGCACACTTGAACGATTACTAGTGAAGTGGGAGATTCCACTACAGCTCTGAAATGCGACTGGTATAGATACTCGTTAGGTTAAGTATTAGAGTAGACGAGTAGCCAGGGGAAACCCTAAGAGCCTCTGAGATACATAGAGGTTTTGTATGCCCAAATGAGGTTGGCTACAGGATAGATGTTAGCTACAAGTTAGTAGGATATTTTTAGTTTTTAGTTTTTGTTTTTTATCACAGTTGTAACCATTTCCACTTATGAATAGAACAGAGGAAAATTGATCTAATGTATGGTGTGGACATTGTTTGCAATTCTCTGTTATTGTGTTTCATGAATGAATTCCTTTATAAATAGATGAAATTGTGGATGTTAGGATAAGTTTCAATTGTTTCTCTTCTGTGGAATTAGTGCAAGGTGTACACACAAAGCGCAAGGAGTGCGTTAACGGGATCTGTTTCAATTATGAAGCTCAGAAGAGATAACATGAAACTTTCCCTTTTCAAGGAGTGAAAAGAGACTAGTGCAAGGCGTGCACGGCCGCCCGCAACAATTCAAAACCTTGCGTGAGGATCTAGTGCAAGGAGTGCACAGATCCAAGATTCGACTAAGAGTCGAAGGGACCTGGCAAGAAGTCAAAGGACCAGAAAAGGAGAATGCTAGAAGGGCGAGAGGAATTTCTCTCTGAGAAATCCTTTGAATTTGAGTTACCGAAATCCTGAAACGCAAGGAGTGTGCGGGAGGTCAAAGTCTTTATGAGACCAAACTTAGGAGGAATAACACTTTTCATAAGTGTTAACGAGATTCAAGAAACAGACTCGCAGGAAGAATAAACGTCATAACCTTTCAATCCTCCGAAAATATTCTAAGCCTAAAGAAAGCATAAGCTCAGGGGGAAAGATATGAACCGTCCGATCAGCGTACAGACAACGAGGAGAAAGTGCATAGGCAAAAGGATCATAGTCGTTGATCGTTCCTAAATCATCAGGACCATCCATCGTCAAGAAGCACACGTGTTGAGAGATCAACATTTCGCTAACTCGTGACTCGGAGGAGTTAAAGTTTGAGTCGTGAGAACTCTCGAAACATGAAATTGCAACTTGATCTGAGACGTTGGATTAAGGGAGACCGTGAGCCTTCGATATAGTTTCTTCAAAGGTTCATAACTCAGGAGAACAGAGGTGAGCCAACCTCCAAAGTCACGAAATGAAAAACTCTAACTTGATCACAGCCATTGATCAATGGAAGGATCTGGACCGTCGATCTAGCGTCATCGTGAGTTCAGGCATTGGGAGGACGGAGGTGCCTCACATTGGGAATCCCCGACATGTGAAACCCCAGCACGCTCGGAGGTTTGGCCCCATGTCGTAGTGAGGGGCCATATGGAAAGGGGATAAGGGAGGAGCTAGCGAGCGCTAGGCCTTTGTTGGGATTTCGGAGATCAGGAGAGTCAGGGTGGCTCGCTTACAAATACCTGACTCACGACATGCCTTTGTTTAGGCTTGTGGTCACGACCCATGGTCGCGTGAGAGAAAATCCTTAGCAGAGAAGAGCTAGCACCCGTTCAGTGTTGAGGTTCATAAAATGCTCAGGAGAGAAGCCGCGGGTCTCATACGACCTACGCATTTGGGGAAAGGACCTATGTAAGTGGGTTTGGGGTAGCAGAGACCCAGAGAGTCAATCAGACTCAGATTCTTGATTGATCCTAGACAGAGAGGTCGCACAACCCTTAGGAGAGAAGAGGGGTCCACATCATAGAGTGGGAAGATGTTGTAAATGCACATGTCATTCCAGGTCCTGGTATAGTGGACTTGTTGAAACTGAAGGTACAATTTTTTATTTCTATTTCACATGTTTTAAGCATCGTGTTTTTAGATGGCTAAGGAATTAGTATTTTAGAATTGACTTGAGTGTTGACATTGTCCAGGGCTTACCACATGGAAGGGGTCTACTGCTACTTGCAGAAATGAGCTCTGTTGGAACTCTTTCCAAGGGTGAATATACATTTGTTGTAGTAAAGATTGCCTCTGGCCATCCTGATTTTCTAATTGGGTTCATATCCATTAATCTAGCAGCTTGGCCAGAGGGACCAGGCAACCCTGCATTGATACACATGACTCCAGGAATACAGTTGAGCAGTGGAGGAGATACTCTGGGTCAACAGTACAACACTCTCAATTCAGTAAAGCTTCTCGCCATGCTTCATTTTGACGTTCCAGATATGTCAAGTTGGTTTTTGTTTAATAGATATGGGATTGTATCATTGTATACTGGTATATTTTTGGTTGTCTATTCTACATTTCATATTTTTATTTTTAAATAGTTAACTTTGACTTCTTCCTCTATTGATATTCTTTTTTAAAATTTGAACATTGTTCCTTGTTGATTTTGTTTTGGATTAAATTGTAGAGCTTGGCTTGAAAGATATACGACACAATATTCCAGATGAACTTTCTCATGTTGTTGTTATCATTAATTTTTATAACAAAAACGAAATTTATAATATAAGCTGCAAATTTACAAGCTGCCCCAACTATGTTTGTGAGCAGAAAATATTGAGAAAAGCTATGCCTCGAAGTACTAAAGCATATCATTATTTTTATCTCTGCTCATTGGTTGCCTTTTTGGTATGATTTTTTCTATATCGAGAATTTGACAGATGAAGTCTTTTGTCTCATTAAATCAGCTAATGGCATATCATTCTCTCTTGATTCTCCCTCCAATTTTGGAATGCTCTTTTTAAGGATCATGATTTTTTTTATTTTTCTTCTATTCTTTGTCTATGTCATCTGAAGAATTTTCTAAAGGATCATAAACAGATGGATGTGGTGCACTTGTAGCAATTGTTGAAATATTAGGGCGGGGGTCCCTAAACTATGAGTAGGGAGCCTCCAAATGCATCTCTTACACCTTCAAGTAACTCCATGAAATCTCAATGCTCTAAGGGAATATCAAGACATAGAATGAGATGTGTTGCTCAGAAGAGGCAAAAGCACTGCAACAATTGGCCTAATGAGAAACCAATGGAAACAGATTAGGCTTATGATAGTTGGTGACCCACAATTCCTAACCCTAATTCATCTAAATATGATTGGGGGGCTACTCCTAAGGACAATGATGACCTACCTAATACCAACCTTATTTCCACAATTACTCAACTTATGATTATTGTTATGTCTACCTTTTTGCCTTCTGTGACTATATGGAAAATAAGTATGATTTCTATTGTTATGTGCCAAGTGGCCAATGTTACAAATTGCATGGCTTTGTGGCCTTGATGTATGCCTAGGTGACAATTTGGTAGACTTTATGATCATGGGCAGAGATGATAATTTATAGGCTTTTAGCCTAGATTTCCTTTTTGTTCATTGTGGTTGCCTAGCAGCACACTTCATCAAATGTTAGATTTGAAAGTGTCACAATTCTCTCAAGCATAGATAACATACTCTAAGGCATGTAACTTGGCACCCCCATTTCACATGGCATATTCATTCTCATCATACTCATGTGGCCCTAACCATAAGAAATTGGCAATGTAAAATCATTTCCATGTTTACACAGAATACAAGTTGGATGAGACATTCCATAATATGATTTAATGTTCCTTTACATAATCAAAATTGCAAGCAAGAGTTTTTTGGCCTACCTTTAAACAAGTTTCTAAACACAAGTTAAAGCAAAGCTGACCATTTTTAATTTTATAGCTGCTAGCTTACTAGTACACATGGCATACTCATACTCATCCTACTCAGATGGCCCTAACCATGATAATACAAGTTAGATGATACATTGCATGATATGATTTAATGTTCCTTTACAAAATCAGAATTGCAAGCAAGAGTTTTTGTGCCTACCTTAATACAAGTTTCTAAAGATAAGGTAAAGCAAAGTTGACCAATGTTAAACTCTATAGCTTCTACTTTCACACAAACAACTCGTTTTCCATTTACTCTAGTAGCCAGAAGCCTTTTTCCATATTCTATAGGCATCTGCTCCTCTCTTACGAAGTTTGTGCAATGAAAACTGACTTGGCTCTAAATCTTTCGCTACTTAATGACTCCAGAGGACAACAATATATCACCTCAGGGCCAAGCCACTTATTGGTAATCATAACAGGGATGGCATGTGACACAATAAATGAGATTCCAAAGATTTCCAGTGCACATGGATAGCTCGCTTCAGTGCTTTCAATGATAATCTGCTTACTTGTGGCATGCACTCTATTGAAATAGGCCAAGTAAGAAATTAGCTATTGGCCTAGATAAGTGTTGGCACATATGAAACCCATATTATAAGAAATCAAATCAATGAAAGGCTACTAATGTGATTTTTCTATACAGATAGCTTGTTTAGTGCTTTCAATCCCATTGAATGATAAGCAGCTTACATGTGGCATGCACTATCTTGAAATAGGACAAGCAAGAAATTAGTTATTGGCCTAGATAAGTGTTTGTTTGCACATATGAAATCCATATTAGTATATATATATATATGAATTTAATTACAAGAAATAAAACCAAAGAAAGGCTATTAATGTGATTTCTCTATATAGATATCCATTTTGATAACTCGTATGTAAATATTTTTCTGTTTGAAGTGAGGTGCTACAATTTATGATCAAACCATCAGTGGCCAAAAATAATAAATAGTTGTGTATTAATTTATTTTTAATTACTTTAATGTTGCATCCATTCTAAGTCAGATAAAAGCTTCAATTACGTGTATCATATACATACTAAAAATTACATCTAATGCTTTGTAAATAGAAGAATTCCTATTTTAAACATTGCATTTTTACAAAGAACTTGTAACAAATATCCTTGTGAACATTGTGAATTGAAATGGGTTTCTTGACAGCCTCCTTGAGCCTTTGATGTTATGATTGGAGTAACTCATATATGATCTAGTCCCATATCTGGAAAATGTCAAATAGGTAACAATTTGATGTCAACAATAACAGAATTGAATAAATATCATAATATGTGCCATCTAAAAGCTAGATTCATACCATCAAATAATATACAAGAATGTTAACATCTTGGTGAATAGCTGACATTGGGAACGTATTCCCCCACAACAAGGGCACTTATCAGGGGAACCAACAAAACAAAAAAAAACATAAGTTTATAGAGAGGTTGCTCATTTGTATGGATCAAGGGTCAACTGAACATGGAATTAGAATTTAAGAGAAACTAGTTTTCAAAGCCTTCTCATATGGCTAACATGATCCTCATCACCTGCTGTTAAAGACGAAAAGATGTGTTAAATTCAGCCAAGCAATGAAAAATCATATTAAGTTTTGCATATAATTGAACCTATTAAATTCAAATCAATAAATACTCTCAGAAGATTTGGACAATTTGATCTAAATTGAGACATTCTGCATTACCATCATCAGCAAAACCACAACATTAATGAGAGAAGAAGATTCATGGAACATATGAATAGTTCATTATTATTAATCATGAAGCAGATATCTTTCGGTCTTTCAAATAAAAAATTTCATCTAAATGGTCAGATGAATCATGAACTCTTTGTGTCTACAAATAATTAATCATAACAAGGAATATGCATATCCCTCCTTAAAATTGATTTAGGTTTCAAGTTAGTTGCCTATTGACTTAGGTCATTAATCATTTATCAAGTTTGCAGCCTCTCCCAATCTGAAATTGCAAAAATTGAGTAATAGTGAAACATAAGACCATTATCTATACATTCCCAACTTAAAACCCCCAAAAAATGACTCATCTACAAACTACTAGTACATAAAAATATCAAAGGGTCCATTGCCAACAATTCTTTCCAGTGTATATAATAAGACATTGAACACTTCCATTCATCTGGGAAGCCTTGAAAGCTAGAGTGACATTTGGATTACCAATGCCATGACATTTATTCATAGATGGCATGGACAACATGACTGTAAAATGAAAATATACAGAAGCAACTAATTTGAATAGTTGCAGAGGACATGCATCTCTCCCGGAAAAATTTTAAATCTCTCTCGCATATACTACCACAACAAAAGTAAAGTTCAATATACATCATATTTCCATGCATCCAAATCATTCAATTCTTCATTTTGATCACTATGATGAGGTTCTGATGATTCCCCTGTACATGAACTTGGACCATTCTTTGTACCTAGAAAACACAGACTTCAGTAAAACTAAATTGATGCAGAATCCTTGCTCTCTAACATAGTGAGTGATTTCCATCTTACAAACCTTTCAAAATTGAAGCATGCACATGCTGAAGAGGAGCCAGAGAAGTGGGTTGAGAAGAAGCCCTAAAGACTACAGAAAAAATCCACAAAATTATGCATAAGATCAACTCTGACAGGCTAATAACCACTTCAATTTCAACTGCAATGCTTTAATCATAGGAAAAGTAAAATCAAGAACTATGTGGGAAGAAGTAACTTTTCTACTAAAAATGCATGCATGGTCTATAACTAAGAAATTATAAAGCAAGAGGAAAACAAATCATAGATGTATCGACAGAATAAAGAATGGTTATAACAGGCAGAAGTAAATTTTAGAAAAAGCAGTGAACAAGTAGTCAAGACTTTGTTCTTTAATAGTGTCCTCATGAGAAGATAAGCAAGTCATGTAAACCCTGCCACAAATTATCCATAGAAGTGGGTTCATGCACTTGCTGAAGAGGCGCAAGAGAAGTGGGTTGAGAAAAATCCATAAAGACTACAGAGAAGTGGGTCTATCATTGAATTTCAAGGTTAATTATTGTCCAAAGGTTGCAGAGGTTAATCTTCATGCTAATGGTATATTTAAAGGACTTAATATGTTGTCTTGATGCATTCTTTACACAGTTCATTCATCCATTATTGACTAGCATTTATGAGGTTCGTCTTGGCTCTATTTTTGGCAATTCAAAGATGAGATAAACTTATATTGAGGGCTATTTTAATTATCTGATGAAAAGAGCAGCATCACAATTGAAGAAATTCAGTACAAAGTGTTATTTTCGGTACTTTGAACTCTGATTTGGAGCTTTATATAATTTGCATTATTAGATGCCAATCCCATAGCCTCATACATGATAGAATCTTATGGAAACTTTGCAACCCTACCAACCCTGAAATGGTGAAAACTATTGTTTCCCTCTTTTCTTTTTCTTGTTATTCTTCCCAATTTCTTGCTTGTTGATGTTCTTAAATTCTAGAAAAGATGGAAAGTTCTTCCTCAAAAATATACAGGGGTTGGGAATGGTTCATATATATTATCCCAATTCTTGTTTATTCCTTCAGCTTTGGCCCAAGTCTGAGGGTTAACTATTCCACCAAAATTTCCTACACTGGCACCCAAAGATTTGACACATGTAATAACCAATCTCCTATTTTTAAGGCATTGTTTCTATAAAAGAAAAGACATGTGTGCCACTTTGACTATTTTCTAGTCTTGGGCCTATTCGAGAGATCCTCTTGATTTGATGGAACTTTGAACCTTATCTGACCAATTCCTGTGAAATGGCATTCTACAACCAATTTTCAGCGCACATAGTGTAATTTTCTTGTTTTGCACTGAAAACTTAGTTGTATACTCTGTTTTTGCCTTTCTTGCATGCTTGATTGATTTCTAGAAGTTTTAGCAGCTGAAGAAGAGTTGGAGAAACTTTCCCTAAACATCATTGTCAGAGGAGTTGTGGTTACTTTTAGTACTTACCAAACCATCATCTAAACTAATTGCTTGAGCCTTAGATTCCCTTTTTTATTTTTTCTTCCTATCCTCCATAGTTTAGTTCCTTCATAAATCTCCCAACAATCTTTTCACATTGATCTCTCGGATGAATGGCATGTTTGGAGCATGGACACTACATTTGAATTGGCCAAGAGAATTTCTAGCTTTCAGAATCAGACTTATTCCCTGGCTTGTTAAAGGCTTTTCCCATTAGTCATTGATATTTATGAACTTTGATGCCTCGCCCTTAAAACTAAGCATTGAATACTTGACTAGTTATGACCAGAAACACAATTAATATGCTTACAATATTGTGCAAGACTTGGTACCAAACCCAGCATTGTCACTTTTGCATCCTTATCGAATGTCCATATGTGCCCAAACATCCGCATCTGCAAGATAAGATGACTTAAGGTTCATAATAATCTGATTTATATCATCTACAATCTTGTTATGAGGCATATTGCTATGCCATATTTTATGGAGGCTTTCAAGCCATGGCAGAAGAATTTTTTCAGTTGACAGGTGGTGGAACAAGATAGAGAAGATTTTGGTCTGGAGGAAGGCAATGCCTCTCTGTGTAAACATTTATCTCTCTGTTGAAATGGCTACGGCGTCGTGGATCTTCATAGGGACTCTAATCGATAGACTCCAAGGGGTCATCTTAAAATGTTGCCTCTCTCAACTCCACCACTCTGAGAAAGCGCTCTTTGTGTTGGGGATCTCCATCTTTGTCTCTCTCCCCGCTCAGCACCAATGCTTGTCTTCCCGATACAGCTTAAGAATCTCCCGATGAAGTAAATACGAGGAGGAATAATATGAAGACTACCAAGAACATCAATCCATTAACTCTGCAGAAATAACACATCATAGAAGGCTGAAGGAAGCTTATGCACTTTGTTTGACAGATGTTTGTCTTTGAAATATGTTGGAAAGAACCTTCTATGGCGTCTTTGAAACACACTCGACACCTACAAATTTCCTTGACACTTTGTATGAATGTTGTCGATGCTCTGGTGTTTGAAAACAAACGATTGCACACATGTCTAATATTGCATTTTATTGTTTTGAATCTGCATGGTTTCGACACCTGGCTAATAAAGAACCTCCACCTTACAATGGTTAGGCAATCTCCTGAAACATGTTATATATATATATATATATATATATATATATGAATATGGGCATAGTCCCACATGCAAGAGGATAAGGCTGATTTTGTTGTTTATATGCACTGATACTCCTAACTCTATTCGACGCATAGTGCACTAGAAATGCCCCTCGTGGGCTCCTCCATGTGCCTTGGCACTTAGAGCTAGGTATTAGCTTGTGTGATTTGTTGATTGTTGGATTTGGCGGTGACTCGTAGACTAAAGTCTTGATACTTGGTTGATAGGTAATAATTTAGGTATTAGATTAGTAGGACACACCACTTTTTGGCTAAAATTTTTAATAACAAAAAGAAGATACTTGGTTGATAGGTAATAATTTAGGTATTAGATTAGTAGGACACTTTCAAGCACATGCCACTTTTTGGCTAAAATGTTTAATAACAAAAAGAAATATGGAGAATTTGGAGGCTATGAAAACACCACTTTTTTGCTAAAATGTTTAATAACAAAAAGAAATTTGGAGGTTATGACAACACCACTTTTTTTATAAAATGTTTAATTACAAAAAGAAATATGGAGAATTTGGAGGCTATGACAACTGGCAAAAGACCTGAGGATTTAGCAAATCCAGCACAAATATGGTGAAGCACAAATCTGGTGAAGGGGATAAAATTTTGATGGTGTGCCTTTGAGCACTAACACTCACAACATTAGCAATATACATCAATCACATCACTTATCTCTTTTTGGCTATCACTCTCCTTTGAATGTGCATGCATACCCCAACCATATTTTACTAAAATGCTTAATAACAAAAAGAAATATGGAGAATTTGGAGGCTATGACAACACCCCTTTTTTGCTAAAATGTTTAATAACAAAAAGAAATATGGAGAATTTGGAGGCTATGACAACTGGAAAAAGACTTGAGGATTTAGCAAATCCAACACAAATCTGGTGAAGGGGCTAAAATTTTGATGTTGCACTTTTGAGCGCTAACACTCACAACGTTAGGAATAGACATCAATCACATAACTTATCTCTTTTTGGCTATCACTCTCATTTGAATGTGCATGCATACCCCAACCATATACTTATGGATTCTTTGAAGCTACTCTCAAGGAAATTCATGGCTTGTCAAGGCAAGGCAAGACATGTCAAGGCAAGGCAAGGCATGTCAAGGCAAGGCAAGGTCTGTCAATCAAGTTAAGAAATTGAGGCTTTAGGTGAGGTCGTTGGAGGATCCCCTAGACTTTACAAGGTTTTATAATTTAGTGAAAGATTCACCAATATTTTACAAGATTTTATAATCCAGTGAAAGATTCGCCAATATTTTACAAGATTATATAATTGACTAAAAGATTTGCCAAAAAATTATATATACATTTTATATTATTGATAAAATAGCCTTTAATTTTTCTTATGTATCATGGGGATTCACCCATTTATTATACATATAAATTTAGGGGCAGTTCTTAAAATCACCCCTAGAACACATCAAGATACTCTTTAAATAACACGACATATTGATCAACTTCAATAGTTGTACAATCAACCCCTAAATTGACATATTTTAGGGAACTATCAGTCCCAATGTTAACTTTTCTTGTTTCTTGGACCTTTCAGTGTGAGGCTTCTTCCCAGAGTTTTTTAGCATGATCGTCTCTTGTAAAAAGAGACTCAGATTAAATACAATTCATTGGGACAATAGTTATGTGACTGTCTTCATCTTCATCATCTTTCATAAAAAAAAAATCTAATTCTACATCATTCTCAAATACTTGTAAATAGTCTTGGTTATCAGGTACAAAAGGTCGGAAAATTCTTTTTACTTGAAAATATGTTTTTCCATGAACATCATCTAGGTTTGACAATGAGGCTGCCAAAGCTAATGAATCTGCCTTTTGATTTTTATCCCTTGCGATGAAAGAGATATTGAAAGAACTGAAGGTTTCCATCAATCTGTTAACTCTTTTGAAATATAATTTGAGTCTTTCCTCTTTTATTTTATATCTCTGGGTAATTTGATTTATTACCAATTATGAGTCGCCAGTCACAATTAGATGTTCTATATTCATTTCTTGTGCAAGAAACATTCCTTGAATTAAAGCTTCATATTCTGCCTCATTATTGGTACATGCAAATTCAAGTTTGATAGCATGTGGATGCACAATCTTTCCTGGGCTTACAAGGAAAATTCCAACTCCACTCCCAAAAATTGAACAAGCTCCATCGAATGACATCCTCCAATAACCTTCAAACGGATCCTCTTGATTCTCCATATATTGAATTTTCTCCAAGATTTCAATGTGTTCCATGTCTAGGATAGCATAATTTCTGATCCCAACATCTATATAATCTCCCATTAATTCATTATCCTTCTTTTTGAAAGAGAAGGGTATCCTGGGTTCATGGGGAACCTTAATCATTGTTCCTTCTTTACCTGGTACCATTATGCAACTTCCATCATTCATTATGTATCCCCTGATCATAGACGACCAATCTCTTCCTAAAACAACTCCATATGCAAGAGGAATGTCTACCACAATAATATTGAAAATTGTGATAATATGGGGAGTTGACGTGATGCAAGCATAAAATTCCTTGATTTCTCCATAAGGTGGCACTTGTCTGGAATCAATTACATATATACTTTCACCAGTCTCGTAATATTTGGTACACTTCATGCCCAATGCCTCCATGACCGCTAGTGGCATAATATTGATGGTCGCATCAGTATCAACTAAACAATTATGAAGTGCAACATCATGATTTTCAATTGAGATATAAAAGGGAGGGATTTTACCTCTCAACTTGACGGTTGATTTTTTCTAGCTTTGTTTCATACTTGTCACAACAACTTCCATTTTTCCAGATGGATCATCCAACAATCTCAAAATATTTTCCCTATGTTGGGGAATCTTCACCACTTTTGTAAAAGGAAGAGTTATCCTTAGTTTACTCAAGTCCTCTACGACATTGTGTTTCATCTGGGTGGGGTTTGACATCAAGTGTTGCTTCTTGCTTCTAACACTATTCGTCACATTCTCATTTGGGTTTTTCTCACTCATTTTTTCCTTTTCATTTTCTTTTTCTGAATCATTTTTATTCTTGGATTTATTTACAAATGCTCGTGTCTGAGAAACATTCTCCTGTGAGTCAAGTTCATTGTCACCTTCTTCAAATATATACATGGATGTCTTGTATTCGTCCATCTGTATAGTTTCAGAACTTTCATCAAGTAAATAATAGTTCTCTTGCTCAACCATTTGCTCATCATATACATCATCCAGAACAACTTCATTGGGGGTTGGTTTCCTGGGAACCCTTGGCCTTTGCGGATTATCAATTTTTTCAAACCTGACTCTGTTTTCTTGGGGAGGGTTCCTTCTTTGCTCTTGGACTAGCATTCTCGAATTTGATACATAATTGTCCCCCCTTTTTAGTCTGGTTATCTCGTTATTCATGTGTCTGATAGTTCTATTCATTTGTGCAATTTCAATTCTTTTATTGGTTTCTTGTGCCACAACAAGGTCTACCTTCACATAAGGTATGGTTCCTTTGAAAAATCCTCCTCTAATTGTTTGATTTTGGGTCAATCTTGAATTCGGTTATTTGTTCTTTCTTGAGCTAGAGGCTCCTTGATTATCAATACTTAAACCTCCCAGTTGCCTTTGTACTTTTCCTAGGATAATTTCGGGGTCGACACTCATCTCAATTATAATTTATTCCATCTCAGTGGCTTTAATCATTGCTTCCTCCAAGGTATCCATATGGGATGTTCTGATAGCATATTTTACATTTGGGGGCATCACATTCTTATAACAACCGAGTATGATTGGGTCATTCATATTTTATCTTCTGGAATCTTACTCAAGGTTTTATTTAACCTGAGATTAAAATCTCATATTCTCTCATTCTTCCTCAAACCAATTTGGGTGAAATCGATGAGAAGGGTATGATATGCAACTGGAGGGGCGAACATAGTTAGGAACATGGCCTTGAGGTCATTAAAGGAGCCAATTGACCTACTGGGTAATGTCATATACCATTCATAAGCTCTTCCTGATAAGGTTTGAAGAAATAACCTTACCATCACATTGTCATACTCAACATGATGAAAATCACAAACGTCAAGAAATAAGTTAAGGTGTCTTTTGGCATCGATTTTTCCATCTCCAAAAAATTCCTTCAAGGTAACCTTAGGGAGAATAGGGAGGTCATGTTGCTCACCTAGAAGATTTAAAGGGGAATCTCTTATTCTTCTTCGGTATTCTTGATTTCTTGCAACACCTCTTCTACCTCCTTGTCTTTCCACCTCCTTATCTTTCTTCATGAGGTTCTCTTTGTGGTTCTTCTTGCAGTTTTTCATTTCTTTTTGCCATGTCCGGAGATGTTCCAGGAATATGATTTCCACTTGTTAAAATACATAGTTGCTTTTGTTTACTTCTAGTAACAAGTCCCTTGTATTCGTCCAGCTTCAATCCCGACCTTGTCCTTGTGTTGCTCTAGCTAGCCTTAGGTTTCTTTGGTCTTGTCCCTCATCTCTCCTCTATCTCCGAAAGATTTCTCTTTCTTCTTCTCGGGATAAGATCTTTCGGGACCTTTCTAATTATTCCCAGGTCTCGGTTGTCGTTATTACTGGATTATATAGTTGATGTAATATGCTTCATTGATTATTCAATCCAATTTCCAGGTGTGGCTGATCAGCCTAGGGAAAAGTCATGTATTTTCCAAAAGATGTTAAACCAAATTTCAAATTGCAATTCATTCCCCGGTATGGTCACCAAAAATGTTGATGCTTGAATCTGTTAGGACTGAAATGACAACCTCACAAGGATACAAATCCCTTTGCATTTTTATAGAGGTGGTACTCCTCTTTAATTTAAAGAGTTTATTCAGATTCTAAATTTGGAGAGTAATGTAGGACTCTGCGAAAGTCCGCTATGATATTCAAAGAAAGATAAAAATTGCAGTAAAATAAAAGCTTTTTATTTTCAAAAAGGATTTCCTGAGAGATGATTAGGAGCTACACACATCATATATTTGAAAAAGATAAACAAAATTTTCTCACATCCATCATAGTTAAACTAAAGATTTATGATCACATAAAATAAGAGAAGATGGTTTGCACGCATAAGAGAACTTTAATAGAGTAAACACATTGGGAGATCAAATAAAGATAATGATATATCAATCTCAAATAATTTATACTCAAAACTCAGAGTTATAAAGTACAGTCAAAACTGATCCCAAAATAGTTCTCTTGGGATTTCTGAAAGATATATAGTATGTTACAAAGCCTTGAAATTTAAATGTGTTTGTCCTTAGGACTGGGATTGGGGATCTCGCGGACCATAAAGAAAATATAAACAAGAAGTAAGCTGGAGAAGGAGGATGGCGAGCGACAACGGAGTAGCAAGATATGAAAAGAAGACAGGGAGAAGTTATCAGACTTCGGTTAAACCTTTCTAGTCAAAGAAGCGGAGTAACTGGATGAAAGAAATGATAAAGAAAGAAAGATGTGATCAGTATAAAATTACTATGATGGTCTCTCTCTCTCTGTTACTTTCTTGTTGATGTCCTTTTATTGTCTTCATTGATAGTTACAGGAACCGTCTCAACTGTTTCTTTCCCTTCGTTGGTTAATTTATCAATTTATTTTTTGAACCAATCTTCAATGTAGTTTTTCATTGGTGCGACATTTATCTCATGTCTGATTTTAATGTTGAATAATTCACCTTCCAAATCTCTTAAGTCAAGTGAAATACCATGTATCGCTTCCTCAATATCTTGGTTTTTCAAATAATAATCCACTAGCCGATTGTTTATTTCTTCTTCATTATATTCAATTATGATATAAAAAAATTCAGTTGATAACCCCTTAAATGTCTCAACTTGTTCGTCAAATTATTGCTTTGTTAGAAATATTGAGTTGAGAATTAATTTAGGGTCTTGTACCTTGTCAGTACCTCCTACTAGGTATATCTGCATGAGTCTTTTGAATAGTTCTTCCTTTTTTAGTATGGCTTCACTGCATGCTTGAACATTGTTACTCAAATTCTTAATCTTTTCCTTCCAGCAAGCATTTAGCTATTTTATTCGACTTGGGGAAGGTAGGTCTTCCTCTCTTATTCTTAGTTCTGTCATGTTTGAGATTTTAATTCCAAATGCTAAAAAAACATCAGTGTAAAAACCTTCTTTGTTCTTCAAATCAGCGTGCAAATATTCATGAAAAGTGTGCGCCCTTGAGCCAAAAGTAACAATATTTTTTGATACTTCCCACGCTTCTGTTATTAGTGACATTCTCTTCTTAATATTCTTTTCTACATAACTCTGGACCGTTGTGAGTAGACTTGAATATCCTTTCAATTTAATGGCGGGTGTGGTTGGTTTGACCATTGACAAAGGACTTGCAAGGATTGGAAGAGGCATTAAGTCATTTTCCAACTCTTTGATCCTTTCTTTTAACTTAGTATTTTCTGCTTCGAGACCATCAATAGAATCTTCAAGAGAATCCTTGGTTTCTCTATGAATTTTAGAGATTTGGGACGACTGCATATATTTCAGGTCAACCTCTCAACGAGATTTTCCCTTTTTATTTTTCTGATCACCTCTTTCTACAATCAATTTTTTAGATTCCTTATCAAAAACAACACTTTGGAAAGTAAATGACTCTTCTTCATTGAAGGTCTCATTTGCAACGATCTCTAATGATGAATTTTGTTGGGCCATATTTCTCGGCTGATCAATTGTGGGAAACATTTTCTCAATATCTACCTCAAACTCCATATATTCAAGAGAGAAGCTATTGATGTCATTTTCTATGAGATTGTCTTCTTCCTCTTGCACTACATTCTTCTCTTTTTTTTCTAACAGGGAGCTTATGTGAGCTCTCGATTTTTCCAGGGGTGGGATTCTTCTCTCCTCCGCCACTTGAAATACTATTGGCAATCTTCCTAATTGGGTGAGCCATTGGAGCATTGCTCCGGAATGTGGTAGTTTTGGGAGTAACAAATGGAGACTCGACACTCCTTTCACTGGGACCCTTTCCTTTTTTCTTATAAAACTCGTTAGTACTGAGTATTGTTTCTAAGTCACCATCATTGTGTACAGGAGTGCTTTGGGTGTTATCTTCTTCTTCATTCAAGATAGTATGAACAAACAAGTTGTTGAATCCTACTGACAACATATGTTCCACAAAGATTTTGTTAGGATCAAACCCCTTTATTTTTTCAGCATACTTTAGATTTAGATTGTTGAAGTGATTTTCAAACTCATCAATTTTATTTATGTTTCTGAATATGAAATATCCAATCTTCCATGGCAAGGGGATGGATTTATTTTTCCTTTTTTCGTGGAAAAAATGTAGCCAGAAAATGTATTGTCTTGCCACCTTTGTAATGAATAATTTATCAGATACATGATACGAGAGAAAATAAGGATTTTATTTGGAACATAACATCCTTATGACATTGATTCTCCATTTTCTCTATCGTTCCTCTTTTCTCTAGAAATTTGTTAGCCTGGTAAGATATCCTTGAAGTATTCTTTCCCAATAACAACCTCTTGAAGGCTGAAACAAAATCATTATAGACTTCATAAAAATATAAAGGGGTCTTATGTCTCCATAATGCCTGATACCAGAAAGTAACCAGATCTGTTTCACAATTCACCCTCTTACTTATGGTCAATTTTGAGAATTGACAACAATACACTACAATGAATATCAGATATGATGCCATAAATAATTTTTTATCCTTTTTGTAGTGCATTAACAGGGACGAGATTTCCCCCGGATGGGGTGCTAGTGACGACCACCTGGCGCACAGAGGGAGAGCAGAGGAGCCACCTAGGCAGCAAGCCATGTGACTGGCTCGTGCCAACAACCGTCGACTCCATCCCGCATTAAATGGCTTTAACGTCAATTGCAACGACATTTACTTGGGCTCTTCCAACCTCTATTATGCGTGGTGCAATGACCTCTCCGTCTGTTTGTGTTACTATCCCTCTCCCGGGTTCCCACTCCAGTACTCCTCCGCCTTGGCCTGGTTCTGATTTATTGCTCATGGTGTCCGTGACTTCTGGCCTGCTCCAAGTTCTCCCCTTTGGCCTGGAACGTCATTCCTACTTACTGTGCCAAACCATGTCACAACAACGAGGAAGACCACGAAGGGGTTTTCCTTGGCATCCTCCTTGGCCTCATGCTTCGAATTCTCCTCCCGGTTCGCTTTCAACACTCTCCTCGCCGCTCTTACTGCCTGAGGTAGCATTTCTCAATTCCTCCACCGCACCTGTCCCCCGCTTCGAGTGTCTAGCCTTAATTGAAACCATGTCGAGCCCATCCCTGCACCACCTCAGCGCTCCTTCAACCTCCAGGAACTCCATTCCTCCCCTCGCGCTGGTTACTGGTTCTTCAAAATCGCCCATGGGGATGCCATCTCATGATCGGGCCGCCCGAAACAAGGCGTCGACATCCTCTAACTCCAAGCCGGATTTGCAGTGGCAAGAAAACTTCACCATCCTCTACGACTTGGTTTTCGAACTCTGTCAGGGAGTGGAGAACCTTCACTTTAGGTTACAGCTTATGGACGGGAGAATCTCAACCCTCCTCCAGCTTCTTTCCACCTTCCAATATACCTCTCCCACCTACCCAGCAGGCACAGCTTCAGAAGGAGCACCATCCTCAGCAAGCGACGACGGGAATCTTAGGATGCAGGGTGTGGCAGAGGTCGTTGCGGAGCCAGCTCCGCAGGAGGTCATGGAAGCGGTCATAGCCACCGGTCAGCAGGTGCACATTCCGTCGGGAGACGCCGAGACAGCTTCCAACAAGGACAAGTGCACCATGGGCGATGACATGCATTGGGAAAATCGAGGGACACCTGTTGAAGAGGAGTCGTGGCCAGGTTATCTGCCAGAGTATGTGCCAAACTACTCGCCAGTTGTCTAACCCCTCAAGGGGTCTGTTATTTCTTAATAGTTTCTCCTCTAGTAGCATCTTAGTCAGCTCAGCTTTGTGTTTTTTAAGACTGGTAAGAACTCAGTTGCTAGACTTACCCAGTTGGCTGAATCGATTTCTCCCTTTGGAGCAGTTCAGTAACTACAATCCGGATGTTATTAATTTTTATACTTATGGTCTAGTTTTTTGAAGGCCCTTTTATATAATATTACTTACTTACAAAACAAAAAAAATAGGGACGAGATTTCGATAGAAATCAATTTTCCCCAGTCAAAGATGTCTTCTTCTTTTACTGTAAAATATAAAATATAAAGAATCATGTGAGAAATGGTAGCAATGCTTTCCTGACCTGTCAGCCTGGTAAACAACCAAGCGATTTCTCAAAAGAGGTTTTTAAAAGAGTCGACCTGAATCTTGGTTATGTCTTCTGGAATAGACGCAGGATTCTCCAAATATTCAGGCAAGAGGTCAAGGCCATTGTTTTGTCTCTTCAAGAAATCTCTGCAGTCTTCCCCTTTGAAGGTAAGCATCGGCTTTGGGAGCTTCAACATCCTGCAAAAGACTTGCGGTGTAAGGGAAAATAGAGAATGACCTTGGAGTTGTATAATCCTTTGGCTTGACATGTACTTCTCCACATACCATGCAACAAGATCTTTACAATCAAAGACCTCGGGAACACATCTTCCGCAAGCAATTCCATATGCCAAGATTACATCTTTATATGCAAGAGGAGAGGAGTAATATCAATATGCTCTGGACCATTGAAAGTTTTGGTCTTCACGACCAAAAATATTTAGAGTATCACCATAGAACTACTATCTAGTTGTTGTTTCCATAGGTTGATGAGAGTATTCTTTCAGCTGGATAATAACTTGAAATGAATTTTTCAGAGAGATCACAATAATATAACCTTTGGAAAATAGTGTTTTAATGCAATTTAATGAGAAATCTCCTCTAGCCCTTCACTATTAATGACGATATTTTTGGAGCCTGCATGATCAATTATTATTATTAAACCATACTTAACGCATATTGGGAAAAACACAAAGATGGCGGGGATGGACTATAACAATTTTGAATATGGAGTTTTTCATGAACCCTCCATCCCAGAAACCTGCAAACCTGATTTTGTGAATGATAAAAAATAATCTAAGTGTTGCAAAGTGGTCGGTCGGACTTGTATGCAACAAAAATGAAATACTTAGGGGCTGGGTACCTACGACAAGTCTGACAATCATAATGTAGATCATGGACCTTTGGGTGAAAAGTGGAGATCACGAAACTTGGAAGATGAAGGCTTCAATCCATGAACCTGCGAAGTTGCAAAAAATGGTTAAATATATTATAACAAGGTGGTCGGTCGGACTCATGACATAGGAACTTGAATGGAAATGAAAACCCATCAACCTGCGAACCCATCAATTTTTGAAATATGACTAAGTGTGGTAACTAGAAAGGGATAGAAGAAGGAAAAAATAAAAGGGGAATAAGGGTAGGTATAGAAGAGGGAAAAGAAATGGAAAAAAGGAAGTTGGGAAAAAAGAAAGGGAAGGAAATTTCGGAAGAAGGAATTGATCTCAATAAGAGATCAAGGGATTTATTAGTATTTACAGTTATTACAAGAGGTCTGTTAAGGGATTCTACAAATCATGCACACCTTTAATTGATTTAAGAATGGTGCATTTAAGTGGAGTGATGAGGCACAATTGACATTTGAAAAAATGAAGAAGGTGACGAGCACTTGTCCTGTATTGTCCTTGCCAGAGTTTTCTCAGCCATTCATTTTGGAGTGTGACACATCAGGTGTAGGTATTTGAGTTGTTCTCATGCAAAACAGACATCCCATTGCCTAAGAGAGCTGCAAACTAAGAGGGCCTAATGTGTTGTACACCATTTATGATAAGGAAATGTCATCCATAATACATGCATTGGCCAAGTTCAGGGAATATCTGGTTGGAGTGAAATTTTTGGTTAGGACATATCACAATAGCCTCAAGTATTTTCTAGAGCAGAAGTACCTTAATGAGAGACAAAAAAAAGTGGGTGAGTAAGATTCAAGCTTATAACTTTGACATAGAATATGTCAAGGGAAAAAACAATGTTGTAGTGGATGCCTTGTCTAGGAGACCCTCAGCCTACTCCATGTCAGAGATATTAGTTGATTGGAAGTCTCATTTATTGGTAGAGTACTCCAAAAATAATTTTTCATGTGATTTGATGGATGGACAATTATATGATGATAGGTATAGGATTGTAGATGACATCATATATTATAAGGGGATGATCTATTTGGTTCTTCAATCCTTGTTCAAGAAAATGGTGCTTCAGGCATTTCATGATTCATCATTAGTAGGGCATCAAGGATTGCTTAAAGCATATAGATAGATAAGAGAAATGTTTTCTTGGAAAGGTCTCAAGGGAGATATCATGCACCACATCAAGGAGTGATCCAGGGGATCAAATTTTTCTCAAAAATCAAAGTGCTCGGAATTGATTCAAAACATACACGTGCATAGGCCTCATCCTCACGATCCCAATGCAACTTGAACAGGTCCAAACATGCATTATATGAGTGTGATATTGTGTTCTGTCCATTTTGCCAAACAGGCAAAATTTTGCTGACTGTGCAACCTGTACAGTGCTAACGTGGAAGTTGAATGTACATTCCGTACAACCATACAATGTTGACATGGCATGGTACAGCTCCGACACATGGCATGTTCATACAGGATGGCATGGCATGGTACAACTCTGACACGTGGCATGGTCATACAGGATGACGTGGCATGTTCTGGTTGGCAAGCACATGGACCATTTATTGGAGGACACCTGTCCTCTCTCTAGTGAATGGAAAGGTGCTATGTGGCATGGCTAGGGGCTGCCATGTGGCACCCCGGTTTATATTACATGTGGAAATTTTTTTGTAACTCTTCAGGAGTCGAACCCGCGACCTCTGGGCGGGGATAACGACTTGGCAAGGGCCAAGCTACCATCCCATGCACATGTCAATGCTTAACCATATGCTTGTTTAAACTTATTTAAGTTGCAACTAAGGTTTGGACGACGAAGAAAAGGGTCGGGGCTTAGCCCCAGCCCCTGGTCCATAGCATACTATACAACCGTAACAATATAACCGTTAGCGTGGAAAAAGGGTTAGCACTTGGAGTTAATCCTCCGATCACATGAATTGTTACCACATGACCACGAGCCAAGCCCAAAGGAGCTAGCCGACGACGCACGCGAACAATTAGGTTGTTGGCCACATGGGGCCATATGACCAGGTTCTCCATCGGAGATTGGGGGCCGGTGAAAATGGTCCTACAATTACGCCCATTTTGTGGGATTGTTGCGTGTGCTGATTTTTGGCACGAAAAGCACACAAAGGCCAGGTTAGTCACACAGAGGGTGCAATTTGGCGATCAGGTACACCAAGCTTGAAGGGTAAAACTTCCAGGAGGTGTAACTTCTTCATTTTTTGTCCAAACCAGGTGCAGAAAGAGCCTAGCTAGGGGGTTTTGGATGTTCTGGAGCCATTGGAGCCATCTATTTGGCATTTTGAGCACTACAAAGCACTGTTTTTAGCACTTTGAGAAAATAATATAAACGATCCATTGGAAGCTGGACCAGGAGATGTATCCCAAGAGAGGGATGAACTCCTTTATCATTTGTTGTGTTATGTGTTTACTGTTGGATGTTAGTTGTTGGCTAATATGTGCATATTAAGTGTAAAAACTCTTTGATTTATGTGTTTGCTAATTGATCCTTTTTCCCAAGCACACATAATTAACACTTACAAATAATTTAAAAGAGACAAGTCTTCTTCATTTTCAGATCAAGTTGGTATCAGAGCATAGGTTTTTGAAGACTTGATTGTTTGCAAGTGTTTTGTTTTCTGATGCTTACAAGGTTGAAGCTCGGAAGAGGAGAAGGTAAACTTGTAGAGACAAGTTCTCAACTGTCAAGAAGGAGAACTATCAAATCACCTTAAGCTTCAAGGAGATATTCACCAAGTATGGCTCATGAGGAGAGTCATGGAACTCTTTCTTCAAAGGAGGAAACTTTTAGAAAAGATTTCTATGATATGACTGAGATGGCGAAATTTTTGTTTGAACAAAGAAATGAAAGATTGCAAGGTGAAATCTCCAACCCTCCAAAGGGCAATGGAGACAGTGGTGATAAAACTCCAAAGGGAAATGGAGGGAATGGTGATTCTCCACCTCCTCCACCTCCATCTTCCACCTCTTCCACCATTTCACAACCACCTCCAAATTCTCCAAAAGAACATGGTAAAACTCCTTTACAAACTCCTTTTCTAAAGCTTGATATTAAGTTTGAATTGCCAATGTACAATGGAGAGGTAAATCCTGAGAAATTGGATAACTGGATTTGTCAAATTGAAGTGTATTGTAGGATATGTTATCGCACAGTTTGTAGTTAGGACAAAAGATAGATGTAAAGAGGCAAACTGGCATAACTGAACCAATCCCACCCAATGTCACCTCGATAGGAAGGTTCTTTCTATTTAGGGAGGTAAGGCCCAAGGGAGACGTCCCCGGTGACCTGGGGTTTTGAGAAGGCAAAGGATTGTAAAATAAAAGGTAAATTCCCCCTTCACAAGTCACCACCAAGAAAATAGTCCGACTAACAGCCAATAAAGAGAAGTACAACCCAAAAAAATAGAGATGCACCTACCCGAGACAAAGCAACAAGAAATAGATATATGCAAGCTTACTCGCTTGGTTAGAACTCCATATAATCAATGACTATCTGATATATAAGCAATTAAACAATGAATATTGATGAACTCAATGTTTATAAAATAACAACGATGCACAATACTACTTCTTCAATAAATGCTAAAGGAATGTGGCATTCAATGTAACAGTCAACACTTCATTTAAATAATGCCTTAAACAACCATTCACTTGCTCACAAGTTAAACGATAGCTGCACAATGATGTTAATAACAAAAGGATGATGACAACAATTAGTTAGTAGGGTTAGTATTAGTCTAGGGTTTTGTTCAAAGTAGTAAAAGTTGTTTTGATCACAATACTCACATGCTAGGCCTTAGATTAGTGCGTTCCTAGGGTAAATGGAGTCAAAAGGAGGACGCAGGAGCTGAAGGATCAAAGATAATAATAAGACTAAGGACGGGAGGGTTAGGCCTTGAAGTGTTGTTATGGCAAGACCTCAAGGACAAAGCCCTAGGGGAGAGAGGCTCACTTTGGTATAGGGGAACTAGGCCTCAATGCTCTCTCCTCCTTTCTTAGCTCAATGGAAAAAATGGCTAGCTCAAAAGGTTGCATAAAACAAAGACAAGAGGTTTTGCAGGCAACGTGTTGCTATGTCAAGGCTTTACAAACAAACCCTAGGGAAAAATCGGCTCATGAGGGTGTAGAGTAACTAGGCCTTGATGATTTTTCTCCTTCTTAGCTTTAAAAATGTAAAATGACTAGCATGGAAGAGGAAGAATAGAGTGTAGTTAAGGCTAGGCTCTATCTCACTTCAAAAATGGCTTAAAATATTGACTGGGACATGAGACAAGGACCTACAATGTTTGCTTGTCACCTAGGGTTTAATCAACAATTCTATAACAAGAAATGCAAGAGAACAATACTACAACCATTCAATTAAGAAGTTTTGCAGAAATTTACTTACATTCAACCAAGAAATGAAGTAGCAAACCCTAGTTGTAACACCTTCCACCAAGACAAATACCAAAAATGTGAATAAAAGACTTCCTTCAACAAGTGTGCCTCACTATTTCAGCCAAGAAATCCAAGTGTAGCGCAAATTTCAGACCTCACTAATGAGTGAGTGAGAGATGATGAAAAAATGAAGGTAAAAACCCTCAATTTATACAGTACCATGACCTAATTTCACTTTTAGGTCATAAAAAGGCCGACAAGGCCAAAATACCAAAAATCATATTGTTTTACATTAAATGCTAAAAATTAAACCCTAATCAAGCTAAAGAGAGACGGTGTTCCCCTTTTAGGGTGACGTTAGCCCCTTCTATGGCAAATGCAACATCCTAGAGCAAAATGTTAGCCCTCCTTGGGCTTCTCCAACCTACCACACGTGCCAAAACAGCCCTAGTTGTCTCCCAAAGCATCCATGCTGCTAGGTTATGCCATGGTCATGAAGGGTGACATCCTAGGCCTTCCAAGGCCAACGTTCCACTCAAAAGGGCACAACCCCCCTATGTCAATCTCTGTCGGGGTGTCTCTACAAGACGTCCTTCTTCTCTCTTGTGTAAACCCCTCTGTCTGGTCTCTGCCCCCTGTTGGGGTCTCAACATCCATATGGTGGGGTCTTCAGCCCCATGGAGGTCCGAACTGATCATCTCCCCATGTGTACCGGTCCAATATGGTACCTGTTCATTGAGCATGATCCTGCACATCAACAGCTACACCCTCCATGGGCTCATAAGTCACGGGGATCATAGCAATGTCAATCACATCTCATCATCAATATTATTAAACATGTGCATAAAACCCCTATTACCTCAGTTAAAATCTCAAAGACATTATACAAGCCTGTAATATAACTTTGGGGAAAGTGACATGGCGTCCTATTGGGCTAGTGTCCACTAGAAGAGGAAAGTTTATGAAAGAGACCTCATCTAAGCCATGTAAGTGGTGATGTGGATAAGGGATGTCCAGGCAAGTGGGCGTAGTGAGAGGAGATGGTGCAAAGCTTTACCTGTGGGTGCCTTTGTAGAAGGCGAGTTGCACCTGTCCTGGATGCAATTTTTTCCAAGCCCATTCATGCCTTTTATTCTTTATTCTTTATTGTTTATTGCTTTTTCTTCAAGAGGCTAATCAGGGGACACTACCTTGGCGTGGTGACCAGTGGTGACAACGTTACCCACAGGTATTTTCATAGAAATGAGAAGGTTGGCTCGTGATGAGACCCCATATCCTTTCACTAGGTCTTGTTTTATTATTTTTACGGGTCCCTCTTGTTTCTTGTTGAGAATCATTTTTTTTCTTTCTCGGGGATCCTTGGGAAAAGCATCTCGAGGTTTTGTTCGAAGGCTTTTATCTTTTGCCATCTTGCTTTTACCTTCTGGGCCTTTAGCCCCTTCTTCCCACTAGGTAAGGTGCAATCCTCAAATGATAGGTCAATCCAGTGCCCGAACAAGTGTAATGGGATAGGTGAGAGGGAAGCAAGATGAAAAAGTGGTGCTATGACGGGAGCAGATGATGGATTTTTAGAAATCCCCCCAGTGGAAAACCATAACCTACAGACACATGCTTACTAGGGCATCCTTTCATTCCCCCCATACATGGTCAAGTAGGCAAGCATAAGATCCAAGAGTTTGTTAGAAACAAAAGGAATCAAATGCACATATTCAAAGGTTTTAAGGATCAGAGTGACACATACCATGATACCCAAACTCATTACCTCATGGAGAAAGAACCATATTTGACACAAGACCAAACCTATGGTCATGGATGTTGTTGCTTCTGGTAAGGTAGAGGTGCTGAAAGGGAGAAAATATGGTCCCTCCAGGGCCATGCTAAAGTCGATCTGGATCTTGGTACTCCATGTCTAGGACCTATGGACCTTGAGACATGATCTCCTAGTTATCCCTAAAAGTGGGGGATAACATCTGGCTCCAACTCGGGGACATGTGCTCACCATAGAGTGCATGAGAACCTCAACATCTTTGGCATAACCTGTTTACCTGCTTGATCTCAATGGCAATATTAGTAATCGGATGGGGTGGTAAAACCACCCCAGCATATATATATATATATAAGACTGAAATAAAGCAATCATAAGTGTGAATGTGAAAGAAAACTAACATGCAATGCAAATGGTATAATACATGAATGCAAAAAATGCCTACCTACTCACTTGCGCTTACCTGTCATGTTGTTGGTGGATAGTAACGCTTGATGTGTAAAGCGTTCACTGGTAGCCTCAGGGCCTCTCCCTGCATGGTGCCCAGGTTGAAAGCGTTTGTACCTGCATGACTCGTGATTTTATAAGGACCTGTCCATAAACTATCCAATTTTTTGTGCATACTAGGTTTCTCCTTTCTTTTATCCATAGCAGTACAAGATCTCCTTCAGTGAAGTTTCTTTCCTTTGCTTTGTCATCAAAAGTGTTCTTTATCTTCTCCTGGTTTCTTTCCATCTGACCAAGGGTGTTTCTTCTAGTTTCATCTAACTCTATCAGTTGGTTGATTTTCCCTTGGATTGCTTCCGCATATATAGCATATTGTTTAGAAAAAATGAAGGATGGGATTTTTGAGGTTCATGGGAAGTTTTGCTTCTAGTTCATATACTAACTCAAAAGGAGTCTTTCCTGTTGAGGTCTTTGTTAATTTTCGGTCTGCCCAAACTACATACTTAATTTTTCTATCCCAAGATTTCTTATTTTCCCCCACAACCTTTTTGATAATATTCATAAGGTTTTTATTGCTAGATTTTGCTAATCCATTCCCTTGTGGATAGTAGTTGGAGGAATGGGATAGGACAATGCCATATTTTAAGCAAAATTCTACTAGTGCATGTGAGCTAAAAGCTTTGGCATTGTCTCTTGTAATTTTGGAAGGGACGTCGAACCTAGTTATGATCTAGTCTTCCAAAAAGTTCATGACTACTTCCTCGGTGGCTTTCTTTGTTGGGATGGACTCAACCCATCTAGTAAAATAGTCTGTGGTTGTTAGGATCCATCGGTAGCCATTGCTTGAATTATCTTTAAACTCCCCAATGAAATATAAACCCCACTGCTGAAAAGGTGCTTCCACTACTACGGGTTTTAGAGGTTGTGCTGTGATTTTTGGTTTACCAGAGAAGTACTGGCAAGACGGACAAGATTGTACGTGTCGGTGATTGTCGGAAAAGAGTGTTGGCCAATAATACCCAGCCCTCAGAATCTTATGGGCAGTAGTATGAGCTGCGAAATGCCCACCACAGTATCCAAAGTGCAATTCCTCAAATAATTTATTTGCTTCTTCCTGGTTAACAAATCTAAGGAGCACCCCATCAGGATTTTTCCAACCTATGCCATCTTCGGTCAAGCAATATTTCATAGCCTTCAGTCTCAAAGGCCTTCTTTTGTAATCTACTAGGTGATCGAGGCAAGACAATTTCTTAAGGTAATAGACGAAATCAAAGTACCACTCATCATGCTCTAGTTCACTGACCACTACATTTATTTGTTCACTCTCCCCCATTTGTATGGCTTCTTCGTTGCTCTCGGTTATCATATGGGCCAAACCTTGTCCCTTTATTATTTTGGTGGGTTTTATTTCTAAATCATATTCTTGGATTTTGGAAACCCACTTTCCCCTAGTGCCCATGCAATTCTATTGCGATAGAACATCTTTTACTGTTGGGTATGGGACATAAGCCTTAATTTTATTGTAGTCGATCTAGTTTCTAAAGTGCTTGACGGACTTCACCAAGGCATATGCTTACTTCTCAGTAATGGAGTAATTCAATTATGAGTCTCTAAGGACCTTGCTCATTAAAGTTATGGGGTGTTCATAATCATCAACATCCTTTTGCATTAAAACACCTGCTATGGTATCCTGGGAGGCAAACGAGAATATTATGAAATCTCATGAATAATCAGGGCTGATCAAGACAGGGGCTTGGGAGATAGCATCCTTTATATCCTCAAAATATTTGATAGATTTATCATCCCATCTGAAGGCAACATCCTTTTTTAGCAAAGCACTCATGGGTTTTATCCTTTTGACAAAGTTTGGAACAAATCTTTGAATGAAATTGATCTTTCCGAAAAAGGATTGTAAGGACTTTTTGTTGATTGGGGGACAGACATATTTTATTGATTGGACCCTCTTAGGATCTATGGAGACCCCCCCCTTTGAATCCATGTGACCCAAACATTTTCCCTCGTTGATATAAAAAACACAATTCTTGGGGTTTAGAGAGATACCATACTTCCTACATCGCTCGAAAACAATCTTGAGGTGTGAAAGGTGGTATTTCCTATCCTTTGATACAACCATGAGATCATCCTGGTAAATTTCTATGATTTTTTGTATAAGATCCCTAAAGGCAAAGTCCATTTCTCTCTGGAAGGTAGCACCGGTGTTCATAAGACCAAATGACATTCTTAAGTAAATAAAGGTTACCCATGGCGTAGTAAATGTCGTTTTAAGCTGGTCTTCTCTGTTGAGAAAGACTTGGTTGTATTCGGAAAACCCATCCAATGTGGACATCATCCCTGCCCCTGTAACCCTTTGAAGCAAATGTTCCATGTTAGGGAGGGGGTAGTTTTCCTTCAAAGATAACTGGTTAAGGTTGTGGAAATCAACACATAGGCGTATGTCCCCAGTCTTCTTTTGGACAACTACCAAATTTGACATCCAAGAAGAATATCTGAGAGGGGCTATGATACCAACGTCAACCATCTTCTGGAGTTGCTTCTGTATTTGACTTGCTAACTTCAGGTTGGTATGTCTTAGCTTTTGTCAGAAAGGTTTGGCTCCTTCAACCAAGGGTATGGCGTGTTGGATGACATCTCCCCTATAGGCTTTTAATTCATCATAGTTCCATGCAAAAGTATCTTTGAATTCTCTAATGGGGGCTAATATTTCCAACCTTTCCTTCTCAGTGGTTCCTTTCCCTATTTTAACCATCCTCGGGTCTATTTCCGTACCAATATTAAACTCTAGGGTCTCATCTGCTTATTTTCTAGCCCCTTTTCTTTTGAAAACATCATGTCTGTTAAAGAGATTTTCCAAAGGGATGCAACCCTTGGGCAAGGTGTTGTTTTGAAGCTTTATAACCTCCAAGTTCATGGAGTCAGCCAGAAAGTTTATTTGTGAATCGGTGAACTCTTTGTTGTTCTCCATAAACCTGATGATCTAGTCATCATCTTCAAAAACTTGCCAATGCTCCAAGTTATCAGGGATAGAAGGTCTAAAGAGGACTTCCATTTTTCATAAGTCACGAAGAAGACCATCACAAGGTTGTAGGGTGGAAGCGGAGATGGCCAAGGCGTCTGCCACATAGTTTTATTCCCGAGGAATGGCTTCAATTGAAACTATCTTGAAGGATTTTGAAAGGGATTGTACAAAGTCTCAATACTTTTTCATCTTCTCATTCTTTGTAGCCAATTTTAGCAAAACCTATGATACTATGAGGTCTGAATCACCTTTCACCTTTAAGTACGTGACACCTTTGTCAATTACTAAGTTGAGGCCTAATATCAAAGCTTCATACTCAACGATGTTGTTTGTGCAATGATATTCTAGCCTATAAGAATAGTAGAAGGCCTCTCAGGAAGGGGTTGTCAAGACAATTCCAACACCTGATCCAGAGATTGAGTGGGATCCATCAAATTCTAAGGTCCAAATTCCTTTAGGTTATTCGATAGTGTCGATTCCTGAATTTCCTCCTTGAACAAACCAATTATCGATGTCGTTGTTAATACACAGGAGTCGGTCGCTCATCTCATAAAGGGTTTCAACTAAGGACCCTACAAGGGGTTCTATGTGGAGGGTGAAGAATCCTCCTTCGGGGTGAGGGATGATTTCTTTAGACTCTTGGTCTTGAAAACTTCCAGCTAAGTGCTTTATGAGGTCCTTGTGGAGAATGATACCCCAATTGTTTAGGGCATATACCACTATCACATCTATATAGAAGGGGGCACTAGGACAAAAGTCGAAGGCAACTTCTAAGTCCTTCATAAATCCTTTTGCAAAACACCCTTTGGCATTTGGTTGTGAAAGGCTTAAACCCAATTGGTGCATGATTTCCTCAGTCATAATGTTAGTTGAAGCATCTGTGTGAAAAACACAATTATGAAGGAGGGATTTATTGACCTGGAGCGTGACATAGAAAGGTGTGGGCTCACCACATTTTTATCTAAGGTTATCTACTTGGTGGACAAAAAGAGGAACTTCTTCAAGAAGTTCATGCTCATACATTTGTGGTAAGGAAGCTTCAAATTCTCCATTCTGGTGTGGGAAAATGTCTTGAAAAGTTTCTACTCTGGTGGGAGTTTCCCAATGAAGAACATCCTGAACGTTGGTATGAGAAAAGCTCCATTTATTTTTTGGGGGTATGGGTCTCACTTCAAGGATTTATGGGATCTTAAGTTCAGTTCATGTGATGTCTTCACCATAAGATTCGTAAGGGTTTTTATTGTGTGAGAAGCTAACCTGATGGATTTAGTCTTCGAACTCAAGGTTCCTCTCAATCTGGTAAGAAAAGTCTTGCACTTCTTCTAGGGTTGAGGGTGACCGATCCTTGAGGGTAAACTATAAGATTCCTTCCAATGAGTTCAAGTAGTTTTGGAGGACAACTTCCTCTGAGTTTAGGTTAGGTCAGAGCTTTTTAAGGAGAAGATTGAACCTATCATTAAAATCCCTAATGCTCTCACTGGAACCTTTGCAAACATCAATATATTGAGAGTATAAGGGTTGTGTGTGTTCTTGGTTGCACCACCTTATTTTAAAATAAATTTCAAGTTCTTCAGGAGTTTTTATGCCTCCTTTCGAGTAAGAATCAATCCAAGTCTTGGATTTCCCAATAAGAGAGCTTGTGAAAAATCCTCATAAAGATGTCAAGGTGCTCTTGACAGGTTTGATGAAACTCAAAACTTTCACAAAATTGGGTCCAATACGAGTTACTAGAAGAGACCCCCTCTCCTGAGAAGTTTGGTAACCAAGACTCGATTCCCTTGGGTAGGTCATGGAATCCACGTTGAATATTAGTTAAGTCAAAACAAGGCAGGGTTTCTTGGCAAGACCATTTGGGAGAACTTATATTAGGAATAGGGTTCGTAGGGGTGACAGTTACCACAATAGAAAGAGGTAAGTATTGACGTTTGCCATGGGTCGTCATTACTGGAGTCGCCAGATAATTTGCTTGAAAATATCAAAAGGATAAGGGAAAACACCCAAGGTGGAGTCGTGAGGTAAGCTTGTAAGATAAAGACTCTAGAGGCAAGTCTTACTGAAAATTGTCATCTTTGAGGAAGGTTTGACTCAGTGTTCCCTGACAACGACACCAAAATATTATCGCACAGTTTGTAGTTAGGATAAAAGATAGATGTAAAGAGGCAAACTGGTGTAACTAAACCAATCCCACCCAATGTCACCTCGATAGGAAGGTTCTTTATGTTTACAGAGGTAAGGCCCGAGGGAGACATCCCTTGTGACCTAAGGTTTTGAGAAGGCAAAGGATTGTAAGATAGAAGGTAAATCCCACCTTCACAAGTGATCACCGAGAAGATAGTCTGATTAACAACCAATAAAGAGAACTGCAACCCAAAAAAATAAAGATGCACCTGCCTGAGACAAAGCAACACGAAATAGATATATGTAAGCTTACTTGCTTGGCTAGTACTTCATATAATCAATGACTATGTGATATATAAGCAATTGAACAATGAATATTGACGAAGTCAATGTTTATAAAATAGCAACGATGCACAATATTGCTTCTTCAATAAATGCTAAAGGAACCTGGCATTCAATGTAACAATCAACACTTCATTTAAATAATGCCTTAAACAACCATTCAATTGCTCACAAGTAAAACGATAGCTGCACAATGATGTTAATAGAAAAAGGACAATAACAACAATTAGTTAGTAGGGTTAGTCTTAGGCTAGGGTTAGACTAGTTAGGGTTTTGTTCAAAGTAGTAAAAGTTGTTTTGATCATAATACTCACACGCTAGGCCTTAGATCAGTGTGTTCCTAGGGTAAATGGAGTCAAAAGGAGGATGCAGGAGTTGAAGGATCAAAGATAATAATAAGACTAAGGATGGGAGGGTTAAGCCTTGAAGTGTTGCTATGGCAAGGCCTCAAGGACAAAACCCTAGGGGAGAGAGGCTCACTTTGGTATAGGGGAACTAGGCCTCAATGCTCTCTCGTCCTTCCTTAGCTCAATGGAAAAAATAGCTAGCTCAAAAGGTTGCATAAAACAAACGCAAGAGGTTTTGCAGGAAACGTGTTGCTATGGCAAGGCTTTACCAACAAACCCTAGGGAAAAATCTGCTCATCAGGGTGTAGGGGAACTAGACCTTGATTCATTTTCTCCTTCTTATCTTTAAAAATGTAAAATGGCTAGCATGGAAGAGGAAGAATAGAGTGAAGCTAAGTCCAGGCTCTATCTCACTTCAAAAATGGCTTAAAATCTTGACGGGGACATGAGACAAGGACCTACAATGTGTGCTTGTCACCTAGGGTTTAATCAGAAAATTTATAACAATAAATGCAAGAGAACAACACTACAACTATTCAATTAAGAAGTTTTGCAGAAATTTACTTACATTCAACCAAGCAATGGAGTAGAAAACCCTAGTTGTAACACCTTCTACCAAGACAAATGCCAAAAAGGCCAATCAAAGACTTCCTTCAACAAGTGCGCCTCACTATTTCAGCCAAGAACTCCAAGTGTAGCGCAAATTTCAGACCTCACTAATGAAAAAATGAAGGTAAAAACCCTCAATTTATACAGTACCATGACCTAATTTCACTTTTAGGTCATAAAAAAGGTCGGCAAGGCCAAAATACCAAAAATCATATTGTTTTACATTAAATGCTAAAAATTAAACCCTAATCAAGCTAAAGAGAGACGTCATGCCCCTTTTAGGGTGACATTAGCCCCTTCTAGGGAAAATGCAACATCCTGGAGCAAAACATTAGCCCTCCTTGGGCTTCTCCAACTTGCAAGATGTGCCAAAACTGCCCCAGCTGTCTCCCAAAGTGTCCATGCTGCTAGGTGATGTCATGGTCATGAAGGGTGATGTCCTAGGCCTTCCAAGGCCAACGTTCCACTCAAAAGGGCACAACCCCCCTAGGTCAAGATCTGTCGGGGTGCCTCTACAAGACGTCCTTCTTCTCTCCTGTGTAAACTCCTATGTCCAGTCTCTACCCCCTGTTGGGGTCTCAACATCCATCTAGTGGGATCTTCAGCCCCATGGAGGTCTAAACTGATCATCTCCCCATGTGTACTAGTCCAATATGGTACCTGTCTGTCAGGCATGATCCTGCACATCAACAGCTATGCCCTCCATGGGCTCATAAGTCACATGGATCATAGCAATGTCAATCACATCTCATCATCAATATTATTAAACATGTGCATAAAACCCCTATTACCTCAGTTAAAATCTCAAAGACATTATACAAGCCTGCAATATAAGTTTAGGGAAAGTGACAAGGCATCCTATTGGGCTAGTGTCCACTGGAAGAGGAAAGTTTCTGGAATAGACCTCGTCTGAGCCATGTAAGTGGGTGATGTGGATAAGGGGTGTCAAGGCAAGTGGGCGCAGTGAGAGGAGAGGGTGAAAATACTTACCTGTGTATGCCTTTGTAGAAGGCGAGCTACACCTGTCCTGGATGTAATTTTTTCCAAGCCCATTCATGCCTTTTATTCTTTATTCTTTATTCGTTATTATTTATCCTTTATTGCTTTTTATTCAAGAGGCTAATCAGGGGACACTACCTTGGAGTGGTGAGTAGTGGTGACAGTGTTACCCACAAGTACTTTCATAGAAATGAGAAGGTTGGCTCGTGATGAGACCCCCTTTCCCTTGGTCATGCAACCAAGGGTCACTAACCTGGCGTGGTAACCATCTGGTGGCTTTGTCATACTGTTAGGTACCCATGGACCTAATAGGCTGACTCGTGATGAGACCCCCTATCCTCTGACTAGGTCTTGTTTTTTTATTTTTACGGGTCGCTCTTGTTTCTTGCTGAGAAGCCTTTTATTGCTTTCTTGGGGATCCTTGGGCGAAGCATCTCGAGGTTTTATTTTAAGGATTTTATCTTTTTCCAGCTTGTTTTTACCTTCTGGGCCTTTAGCCCTTTCTTCCCACTAGGTAAGGTGCAATCCTCAAATGATAGGTCAACCCAGTGCCCGGACAAGTGTAATGGGATAGGTGAGCGGGAAGCAATATGAAAAAGTGGTGCTATGACAGGAGCAGAGGATGGGTTTTCATAAATCCCCCCAGTGGAAAACCAGAACCTATGAACACAGGCTTACTAGGGCATCCTGTCATTCCCCCCAGACATGGTCTAGTGGGCAAGCATACGATCCAAGCATTTGTTAGAAACAAAAGGAATTAAATGCACATATTCAAAGGTTTTGAGGATCATAGTAACACATACCATGATAC
>ML791272.1:22187-33850 GCA_009831015.1 Picea engelmannii | reverse complement strand
TCTCTTGTATGTTGTCATTTCCATCTATTGTTGTTCCATGTCCATCATTTATATGCTATAAAACTCAACAAAAAATCTTTAGCACAACTTTGAGAAGCAACCTGCAAAATATTCAAACAAACAGTTCAAACAAATCATAATCAAACCCTTAAGTTCCTAGCAAATCTGCTTGGGAAAATTACATTCATAGGCCCACAAATGTCACTATGAACCAACTCTAATAATCGAGAGACATGCCTCACATCACAATAAAATGAAGAAGCCATTGGAAAACTACCAACTCCTGGAACATAACAATGTCTCCAAATGTGGTGGGATCAATAATGAGATCATCACATCTTGGAATAGGGAAGGATCAATAGGAAAAATGAAGCACCACATGTGCATCGTAAGGGACATCCATAAAGTTTAGCAACATTGTAGAAGAAGTCTCCATTTAAGGTACATAAAAATATAACAGAAAAAGATCCCTCTAATAGGTTGAGAATCATTCATAATAGAAATCTCATAAATAGGTAGTGGAAATGATCATAGAAGACTGTGAGTGGAAACTCCATCAACCATAATATCTATACAAGAAGGATCATATAGATGATATACCATAACATAGGCCCACGTGCTTGATCCAAGAACATTGAAATGAAAAGCTGATGAAGTCATACCATGATTAAGGGTTTGGCACAATAGATCAAACCCATATACAAAGTGTATGGTTGAATGAGCATTCAAAATTGTGTTAGCAATGCCATTTAAAAGATCCATGTCACAAATTTTTATCACTACAAGTTCTTCAAACCCTTGGAGATAAGCCAATCAAGACTTGAAGACACAACCCTTTGTATGACAAATATTGCATATATGGTGCTTCTATATAAGATCTGCCCAAATGTAAGTATCCCCATTGAATAGAGAAAAACACCATTATGAGGTCATTAGGTTCAACAAAGGAGAAGGCTTTGTAAAATCTTCAAAGAGTCCCTTGTAATACTCTAGAAGGAAATAATATTATCTCTTTCAAGAAAATTGTAGTGTATTGTTTATGTAATGGTGTATGATAAGACACAACTAAAAACTCACAACCCAAGAAAAACTATTGTTGCAAGATGAAAAAGAAGATATCTCTAGATATTGAGAGAGGGAAAACCCTTAGGAAAATCCTAGGAAACTCTAGGAGATTGTTAAGAAACCATAAATTTGTAGCCCTTAGGAAAAATTTCCCTATAGTAAAAAATCATCAGATCACATCAAGAATAAATCAAATATGTGCTACTTGGTTGATCTTGCAAGTAGTCATGTGCTTGTCTCAAAGATTAAGCCATGCATGTCTAAGTATGACCTAATTCAAGTTGTGAAACTACAAATGGCTCATTAAATTAGAAGGGTTGCACCAAGTCCCAACCCTTAAGAAGGGATGCATTTATTAGATAAAAATCCAACATGAGCCTGCCCACTTATCCAATGATTCATGGTAACTTGATGGATTGCACAACCCCTATGTTAGTGATGCTTCATTCAAATTTATGCTCGTTCAACTTTCGATGAAACCCTAGTTCCAAATCCCTCAATGCAATTCCACTAGATAAAGTGTCCCTAAAAATACATCATTGAAAATCAAATATGGAAACCCTAGTTCCACAGTCATAAAAAGTGACATTACAAGACAAAAGTCTCCAAAATATGGCTGTAAAACATATACAGAACCAAAAGTCTCCAAATAACTATTGAAAAATGTTGAAATAGATCAACAAGTAAACCTTAATGTTGGGAGCACTAATCTATGAACAAAATCTTGGTAATTAGTATAGAAGACAAGCACAAACAACCTAGTAAATCACCTTTCTAGCTAACAAACACAATGAAATAATCTAGATATTCCTCTGGTTAGGGTTTCTTTTGCATGTCAAGTTTGATCATCAATATATTAGGATGAACAAGTAATAAAAACCCAAAAAACAACAACAAAATGAGCACAAAAGGTTCATGCCTATTTTGATACCTAGAGTAAAAAGAGAAAAAACCAACACTAAAGAATCGTGCTAGGGATAAACCAAAAGTACACTAGAGAGGGAAATATTCCCAAGCATGAGTTAGTTGCACATGAGATGCACAAATTCACATAAAAGAGAAAATATTCCAACCACAAGAGAATGGCAAAGATGTAGTGCCCATAGGTTTAAATCACTTATGTTAAGAGCCCAACTTAATGATAAAAAAATGAGATTTGACTTGTTTATTTACACACAACTCAAGTGGAGTGTTTTATATAGTAGGGGCATAGGTTTAGATAATTAGGGTGCACTCCTCAAGAGGGTTATTGAGCCTACATATCAAATTTGACAAGGTTGGCCTTAACCATAACATAGTATTAATAAATGATGGCCTTAGCCATAATTAATGCTAACCAGATGCACTAATGACACAATATGAGATGGTTTTGGCAACGTGTGAAGCTTACACTATTCTCAACAATTTTCAATGGCCATGGAGGTGGCTTTGTTGTGTATTCAAGCTCCCAGAACAATCTCTCTTGTGTTTATAGTTTGCATGATGTGGCCTTAAAATTTCATGGTGACAAGGGTGGAAACCCTAGCCACACTCTGTTGATTCAACTCTTCTCATTTTTTGTTTAGTATTGGCATTAATTTTTTTGGCAACTATTATGTTATAATAAACATTAGTGTCGAACCTTAAAGATGATAAGAGGGTGGGATTTAATCCATTATCACTCATGTGTGCATGGGGAGTGTAATGCAAGCCTCGCACATTTGACCATTACCTTCAGGTGACCCCATGGAAACCTAAAGGGGTTGGATGAGCCTGCATGGGGATAAAACCTTCGTCAATGGTAAGAAACATTTCATACATCACCATTGTGCACAATGTTTCGACTATGAATATAGCGAGTTATGTCACAAGCTTTGTTTTGAGCATGGGTATGTGGTAATGTGTTGCTTGAAGGAAAGAACCTCTCGGATTAAAAATAACTAAATATAAAACCCACCTAATAGAAGGACTAGGCACTAAGTCACCACTTGGTGACTCTATCTGTGGACCCATATGTACTTGATCTTATAACATTAACAAATGATATGGTGCCATCCATTGAGGGAGGTGGTGTAGAAATATATATAGATATGGATAAGGAGTCGACCTTGCCATTACAAATATCCTTGCTTAGCTATTCCACTATACGAACAAAGCATACACATGATTTAAAGAATTCAAACTGGGAAAGGGAACCAATTCATTTGGTCGACCCGTATAATGCATTGTAGTTATTATTATCAAAGAATTGAACAATGTCCACTTAATTTTTTGGTTGAATTGAAATTCATAAGAAAAAAAGGAAAAATAGGGCAACCCATCACCCAATGCATGATCCTTAGTGAGGGGAGTTAGTATTAGGTGGCTCCTTGGTAAATCAAGTAAAGCAACAAATCTATGTGACCTTTTGGCGAGTGAAATTTGTAATTGGTCTTTTAGGCCCAGATGAAGGGTTAAACATGAAATCTTTGAATGTTGAATATCAAACCTGACTAGTGTGAAAAATATTGTATAATATTCATATGTAATCGATATAAATATAAAATTTAAAAATAAATAAATAAATGATAACAATAATTAATAATTAATACGTAATGAAGAGACATGGAATCCTAGTGAAAGGACACATCTCCTAGTGAAAGGGCACCCCTGCGTGGGTATATACATGGCCCTCATTTGTATTCATACGATCATATTCATATTCATATCTCATACATTTTATTCAATATATTATTTATCCATATGGATTTCATTATATTGTTTCAAATTTTTGGATGTGTGTGATTTGAACCAGATTGGTCTGTCACATTTGGTATAAGAGCTAGTTTGATCCTGGCCTTTGGCCACGAGACCATTGGTCAAGTTTGTTTCCCTTGTCAACAAAATTGCTGGCTTTTAGCCACACCCATTTTAGCAGAATTTTTTTTGTTGCAGGTCATTGACCACAATCAGGCCCTTGGTCGTGCTAAGTCCATAAATTCTATTGAAGAAAAACAAAATTCTATTGCAAGATTGAAGAAACCAGATATTAAGAAGTAAGTTATAAATTGTATTGGTCCTTGGCCTTTTATTGTTCAAACATTTGGTTGAAGAAAATATGTTCACTCCAAATTTGAAAAAGAATTCATTTAGTACATACATACAAGACAAAAATAACAGAGACTGAGCTGATCTATATATCCGTCGTATGACCGTGCCACAACTTTCATACAACAAAATAATTTAGATGGTGGTCCATACTAGTACATTGCCATACTTTGTTTTGATTTGTACAATCATCGAGTTGTTGCAGGAATACATGCACCGATTTGTTGTAGGCATACAAGCATTGATTTGTTGTAGCCATACAACTGTATGATTAAAAAATAAATTATGTCCATACACAAGTTAAAATTGGTCGATATGATTGATGTATTAAAATTGGTCTTAAGAATCGACCCTTACATAATTAAAAAACATCATATTGTTGAATTACACTTGTACCGTCTGTACGCATCCGTACATCAAAGATCACAACTCTACTTAAAACTAGTAAAATAATTGTTATATTATAATATGATTTAGGAATAAAATACTCAATTGAAAAATTGAAAAATAATTTTCTTTTATTAATATTTTGGAGTTTTAAAGATACCCAAGAAAAGACAAAAGAGAAAAAAAATAGTCATAAATATATCATACTGAAGGAAAAAAAGGAAATTTGCAAAGGAAATAATAAATTATCTTTCATTAAAGTATAAAAGTTCCAAGGTTTAATTAAAACAATTTCACTAAATAAAGGGTTTTTTTAAGACCCAAATTATTAAAGGGAAATATACATTGGAAGTTGTATTCCACTAAATAAAGGGTTTTTTAAGACCCAAATTATTGAAGGGAAGATTCAATAATTAATTAAAGTTGAAGAAAAATATATATTGGAAGTTGTATTTATAAAGTGAAAAAGTTAAAAAGTTTTTAATTAAAGTCAAAGTATATTTGAACGTAAATTATCGATGAAAGCAAAATCAAGTTTAGTAATGAGAAAAAAAGAACATTTCCTAAAAGTTCAAATAACTTTGCTTCAATGCTACTTAGAGTTAAGGGAACACTTAGAGAGAAATAAATCACTATTTCTATTATGCCCATTGAAGGTAATAGTGATGTTAGTACTAAATTCACTAACCAGTTAGCAATTCCCAAGTCAAATATAATTGAAAAGATAGGCTTGTGGAATGAAAAACAATATGACATAAGCAATTTACAACTGAATGTTGGAGATTATAGTTTTGTATCACCATTCATTGTTGGATCTTTATTGAGCGATGATGGTGACACACTTTTGGGTTCACTCTGGATGGAAACACTAGGGTCTTTCATTTTAAACACGAAGAAGAAGTTTTTGACATTCTCCTTTATAAAAAAGAAGATAATGTTACATGACACTAAATTGGATTAAGATCCAATAACATCAGAAGACCTTAAATATATCTCAAAGATTATCCTTCAAGACAATAAGAAGGTAGTATAAAATGTGAAAAATAATTTGAGAAGGTTGTTGCAGATAAATATGAATAAATTCTCGCCTTAAGAATCATAGTCAGAACTTGATCACACATATTAAAAAGTTAAAAGGTGAGAAGAATTCACAACAAGAAACACTAAAGCAACTTACCAACAATAAATCGTTGATTGATAAAGAAACAATGATTGATTCCATCAAAATAAAGAAGTCATCAGTTGTAAAAATCCAAGTTGCAGAGAAGGGAACTGATACAAATCTAATTGAAGTAGGGACAACTCAGATATTGGAGTACAAACGATGAAAATTCCAAGTATACTTACTAATATAAGTTCATCGATTAACAATGTAACATCAGTGCATGAAGAAAACAAAATCCTGAAAGTAAATCAAGAAAACACTACAAGTACAATAAGGAAAAGTCATGCTACAAAGATACCTTATTGACATCCCAATCACAAGAGCATGTATCTTAACCAGTTAGTGTATCAACATCACCCAAGATAGAAACGATTAACCTATCTTTCGAAGAATATTGATACCAACATTATTGAGTTTCATAATAACCATTCGTATTGGGTATCACATAAGCGCAATGATCGAGAAATGATCGAATTAGGATGGCCAGATCCTTTTACAGTTCGACAATTATGCTCAACACTTAGAAGTTCATATCGTCTCATGTCGTCCACCATAACAACATCAAGAAGTGAGAACCATGTGAATACAACACAAGCCATAGCAAGACACGAAGCCCTTCCATAATTATGCTTTGAGGACAAAACATTTCTAAAGGGAGAAACAATGTAATAGATATAAATATAAATTAAATAAAAATAATAAAAATAACTATTAACTATTAATAATTAATACATAATGAGGATACATGACATCCTAATGAAATGACACATCTCCTAGTGAAAGTGAAATGACACCCCTACATGGGTATATATATGACTCTCATTTGTATTCATACTATCATATTCATGTTCATATCTCATATATTTTATTCAATATATTATTTATCCATATGGATTTCTTTACACTGTTCTGAATATTTTAGATATGTGTGATTTGAATTAGATTGGTGTGTCACATCATACTAAGAAAATTATGACTTAATAAGTAAACTTATCTTTTTCACTTAGCAAAAAATAACCACACAAACAATCAATGTGGAGCATTCTCAAGACTACAATAAATGTTAGTTATTAAGATTTCACCTAAATAGTCGACAAAACAAAACAACCATTTCTCAAATACATTTGTTGGAATCTGATAAAACAAAACTTTTTGATTCCAATTAATTCAACAAGTATCAAGGTTTTGAGGTTCCAATTGATTCAACGGGAACAAATCAATGTTTTGAGGTTCCAAATCAATTTAGAGAACCCACAAACCCCTTGCTCATGATGGAAATAGGAGCATAATTACATTTTTTTTTGTAGGAGTCACATCAAAATCCATTACATAAGAGACAAGTTTTGTCAATGGTTTAACACATGATGGACATATGAGCAGAATTACATTTTTTGTTTGTCTGTAAGAGTCGCATCAAAATCCATTACAGAAAAGGAGAGTTTTCTCAATAGTTTAACATAGAGTATTCATGTTAAATTAAATCCTAATCCTAAAATATGCCACTTTATAATTAAAACATACAATTATTGCATATACAAATCCACATAACATCACACCAAATTTTCAAACAATTTTAAAATAAAATGAAATATAATATCACCTTGTATCACTTTAAAATGACACTTGGCATGGGAAGTTACCCACATCGTGTTAGTAGCGTTTGCAAGTTTGCAACAACGAGAGTGAGAAGGGTGGAAATGGAGTCAAGTATGCAAGGACGTCTTCACATACACTTTATTTCAATTTTCTTATCCTCGGAAACCAACAAAATATCTCTCTATATAATAATCAAATCACTTATATACGGTATACTATGAAACAAACAAAATATCTCTCTATATATTAATCAAATCACTTATATACCGTATACTGCCGAAGCCACATAAATTTCTATTGTAGGATCCACTCCTTAACTGGGTGTGATTTGTTGTTCCCGGCCTACCTAGGCGTCGTGTTCCTCTTCTGCATTTACATTCAAAAGTAGACAAGACAAGCTCATTAGATTTCAGGTGTCACCCCATGCGCACTGCACAATAATAGCACCCCGACTCACGCATATAAACAGAACGTCTCGCATTAACGCTGATCATCGCCTTTCGCCGATATTCCTCTACACAATAAAAATGGCAACCGCGCCACTCAACTTCTCAAAGCTTTATAAATACGAAAATGCGCATCCTATCAGGTCTTTCTCGTACCAGGATTCGATCACCGCATTTCAGAGGTCGACATTATGGGAGGAGACATTGTTGACAGCATTCGCCGATGGGGAAATCGGAAGTGGCATCGTATGGCCAAGGCACAGAACAACAACAATAGGGAGGAAGACAAGTCCTCGTCTTCTGGCTCGTCGGTGGTTTCTTCTACAGAAGACGATCAAGCTGTTGAGTACATTGAAAGGCCTCTCGATCCTTCTACCATACGGCCTGTTCGAGTGCTCCCCGATAAAACTAGAGGACGAATGGCAGCTCCTGATCCCGATCGGAAGGTCAGGCACACTACTCTTCTTACATATGGATTCTCCTATGTTTTCAAACTTTTTTTTATAAATTGTTTTTGGGGAAAATGTATGGCAAATATAATTTCGAATTAATAAAACATCTTGGTTTTCAATATCTATTTGTTGTGTTTGTTGATTGTGTTTCATGGCAAATTTGCATGTTATAGGATTCTCAGAGTATAATTTTTGTGCTGATTGTTATGAGATTGAATGTGCTAAAGGAAATAGAATCATGGCCAGCCGAGATTCCTAAGTGATCGAGGCCATTTTTTAATCTATTTATGTGCCATTGGCGCAGATACTTTATTTTTATGTGACCCCATTGATTAGCGAATGCAACCTGCTAACACCTTCCAATCTAGATCAACTCCATTTTATCGACTTAAATAAATTTTGTCTGAAACTTGGTTCTGTTTCACATGGATAGGTTTTATGTCATCTAACAGATTCATGGAGTCTCTAACAACCAATAGAAACCTTGATTTTTTGAACCCAGGTGATGCAAGTCCAAGTGACCTTCATAAAACCCACCATCGTTTTTGGAACAAAACCAAACCCAATTGGTCCAAATTTTTGTGGCAAAACTTTGAGAGACATTATTCTTAGCAAAAAAACAGAGGGGTATGTGATATGGACACACAAATCAACGATGAGAATACTCACATACAAGAATAGAAAAACCAAGAGATAAGCGTGCAAATAAAGAGGAAATTGCCACTATGTATACTCTATATTGTTTTAGATATTTATAGAAGTATAATAATGTTGGAGTGTGATAATTTTAGACTAACTCTTCGAAGGTCACAATTAAAATATATATAATTCTAAGATGAATAATCAAGTTTGATCAAGTCACCAATAAATTATTTCCAATGAGATAGGAAAAATACAACAGATAAAGTGAGAAGTATAAATTACAATTATAACACATAGTTGAACTATGTTCACTAGGAAATTAGGGGCTAAGTCCCATCAATTCCTATGAAGAAATTGTTCTTGTTGATGGTACCCACTTTCCAGTGAAGGATACCATAGTCTATACAAGCTATGTGTTGGTTGGATTGTTCAAAGTGTGAGCTCGCGCAATCACTGATGTTGGGCTTGGAGAAGAAATGCCCCCCTTGTCGAAGATTCTTTCTTACGATGCAAAGAGATCCCTACCCCTTTTGGCCTACAAGGCATAACATTCATCATTGGAATTCCCATACCACGTAAGTAGTGTTTCCTCTTCCTTTGGCTAATAGAACTCGTTAACTAGAGTAGAACTAATGGTTGTCGAAAGAGTAGAGGAAGAAAAATCATTTGATGTGAGGGTTGTGGTGATTACTTGGCAGTTGATTAGCCCGAGTTAACTTGGCTTTGATCTTGGAAGTTAATTGAAAGGCATGATCCAATGAAGAGGATGAGAAGAGTTCCAACTCAAATTTAATGTGAGGAAGAAAACCTGAAACAAACCTAACATGAAGGGTATCTATACGATCCCTTACTGTTAACATTAATGCAGCTGCAAGAGCCATTCTCCGGGAGGATGGCAAAGATTCTAGTTGTGATCTAGGGCCCCCAGTACAATCTTGGGGTTCTTGGTCTGAGCCAAGTAGTTAGAGCCATGGAAAAAGACCCTAGTTGGGCCCCTAGTGTATTTTTGGGATTCTTGGTCAGGGACCAAGCAGTTTGATGATATAAGTCCCTAGATGTGTTCTAGGGCCCCTAGATGTGTTCCAGGGAATCCTTGTTCAACGATTGGATTGATCCTTGGTTGTGTGCCTTGGTGGTTAAGACCCTAGTTGTGATCTAGGGCCGTTAGATGTGTTCTGGGGTATCTTGGTCTAGGACCAGGTAGATTCTTGGTCTAAGTACCAAGCCGAGATGATGTGTGACTTTCTTCTCTCCCAGGATGGTCCATGTGACCTAGGAGCAGTTAAGAAGAAAGGCATGATCACGTCATTGCCCTTTCTCCTATGCTGGGATGATAAAAAGCTTATAATCTGTATCGTGGGATTCTTGTGGACAAATTGCCATTAAAGAAGAACTTGACTTTTGACTTTGTCTTATTGTTAATTGTTGAAACCCCTTGCTTGAGTTATGCCTCCCAAAATTTATGTTTATGTGTTGGTTCAAATTTATTTATTGGACTTTACTTTCTCCTAAAGAAAGATGGCCACCATGTTTATGAAACCCTCCTCATTCGATTTAATTTATTATTTTGTTGACTTTACCACTTGATGTCTTTAATTGGTAAAATATTATTTATTATTTTAAAGGGGTTAACCTAACCCTAAAGCTATGGCAAGTGGACTAATATGTTAGCCCTACCTTACCTACCTCAACTATTTAAATAAGTGGCCTCTCCCTCACTTGACACACTTTTCATATGATCTCCTCCTCCAAGTTGATGTTGAGACCGAGGCTTGTTGCGACTCTTCTGGATACGTTTATAAGGTCTTTCTTAAGTCTCTCTTATGCGTGCCAGCCTGTTGTTGGTCTATCTCTACTAGCATAAATTTAAGTGTGTTTTCTGTTTTGAATTGTTGATGTTTTTCTTCCTGTCGTGGGGTTAGTTTTGCTGGCCGTGACAGTTTTTGTGCTTATTGTTGATGTTGTTGATGTTTGCTGGTTGATTCCCTTGATATCTGCGGGTGCCGCCCTTGATGTATGCTGCTGCCACCCTTGTTGGTCTGTTGGTGCCGCCCTTGATGTTTTGATGGTTCTTCCCCTTGCCTTGTGACTAAACATTAGGGATGATAATTTTGGACTGCTGGTATTTTGTCTCACCTTGAAGAAAGCACCTGTGTTTAAAGTTGGGCTGAATGTGGCCTTGCCTTTCCAGCCTTAGGTTGGACAGTGATTTGTATTCAACCCTAATGCTTTTTGAGTTCAACCCTAATGCTTGGACTGTGTTTTTGATTGGGTTTCTCCAACTTGTTGAGTTCTCATTTTTGCCTATTAATCCAAGAGTCCTTGGCTTTATTCCCATGCCAATGAGGAGATCTACCTTGAGGGTTTGATATATGATTTTCTAAGCATTTTCTGAGCATACATTGGAGGAAGGTAACAACAACAAATCAGGTACCTTTGTTCTTTGTTACAGTTAAGGTAATATTCAGATTTGTGTTATGTATGTTATTTATTCCAGTGTTGTAAAAGTCGGCGATTTTTCGCGACTTATTGAAAAAGTCGCGACTTTTTCCCCCTGCCGACTTTTACCCTGGAAAAAGTCGCGACTTTTACTCATTTTAAAAAGTCGCGACTTTTTGTAAAAGTCGGCGACTTTTACCTTAAAAGTCGCGATTCGACTGTAAAAGTCGCTGGGCATCTTTAATCCGCGCGTATAAGGGCAATTTTTGATTTTTTTTGGGTCATTTCTAAATCATTCTTTGTGGAGAAGGAAGGAGAAGGGTTTGTGGTCTTCCTCAATCACTGTGGAGGCAAATTAACAGCCATCATCATCACCATCAAGGATTTCTAAGTGGAGCCCACCCC
>ML791271.1:207662-223513 GCA_009831015.1 Picea engelmannii | reverse complement strand
TATGTACACATACCTATAGGTGATTCGTCTTCTGATTCAATTTCGGTTTCAACGTCTTCTTCGACATTATGAGACAAATCTATTTCTGTTTTTTGAAAAACATCAAATTGTAATTACAATCAATTATATTATTTACAATATTTCTAATTTCAATTCTATACTTTGAATTTCGTACTTTCTGAATACAGTCCCAATGTGTGTTGTGTGCTTAATCATCATATATGCATGCATACCTGGTTGAACTTCTTCTTGTCGAAAATCTCTATTGACATTATCATCGTTTATTTCTTCAATAATTGCACATTCTTGTTTCTTTCTCCAATAAAGCTCTTTCCTTTGCTCGATTTGGCGAGTATCATCTCGAGTGCGATCATATTTTCTCTTGCGCAAACTTTTGTTTCCCATGATTTTTATAGTTATCTGTAAAATATATGTTCAACAAAGACTTCACCTTGAAAAAATGCTCAACATTTATCTTTCAACCCATAAATTGGTATTCCAATAAAAACTTGAACAAACATCATTTACCTTATTCAACAAAAACCAAAAATATGATTCAAAACTTTGTTTAAGTGTTTTAAAAAACCACCATGTATTGATATCGATCCTTCGATTAAGCCTATGGAACAGAGGGAATAAAGAAAAAAATAAAAGAATATAGCGGCAATCAGTAATAGAAGTGCTTTGAAATCCTTATCCTTGAGCTCATATCTTTTTGTTCATTTGATGGATTGTGTTAAATTTGTTCGGTTGCAATCCTATTTATACAATTTGGCGTGAAAAAAACTTAAACGACGTGTTGTTTCATAATTTCAAACTTATACGACGTGTCGTTTCATATTTTCCGACGGTCGAAATTCGTTTGACAGTCTTTCGGCCGAAAGAATTATTTTTTCGGTCGAAAGATCTGGAAACCGTTTAATTTGACGGATTCTGTTAGATTTTAGTCTTTTGGCCGAAAAATTAATGTTTCGGCCGAAAACATGAAATTGCAACTGAAAACCAAAACCAGAGAAATGCCCCAAGCATAACCAAACTTCAGAGGTTGCGGACTCCTACAAACATTAAGAATTTGGTTTCGAAAATGACAACAGCATTTCCAAAATTGAATCTATTTTCAATTCGTATAATTTGTTTTCATTTTTTTTTATTTTTATCTAATTTTATTTAATTTTTAAAAAAACTCACTACATAATATTTTCAGCAGACATTATGGTTCGGTGAAATGAAATATTGGTATCTCAAAAAATATACAGTGAAAAATTTTGAAAAAAATATATTCATAATCCTTAAATTGTTCTATTCAAAAGGGTATATTTAAATTGTAGTTTTAAGTAAAAATTAAGATAGATACAAGGTGTAGAAAAACATGTATTTAAACTCAACAACATTTTCAGCTTGGTCAACTTCAAAAAATTCTAGAAATTATAATATTCATCCGTTAAATTCAAAATAATAGTCATAGTAAAATAGAGTCTCTGTAGATTGTTGCAGTATATTTTGTTTCTTCAAAACATAAGTTTAATAATATATACATTTTTGTAGAAATAAGTAACTCATTATCATTCATTTCATGTTTAAGAAACATATTGTTAAACAATTGTCAAATTGACATATCAAATCGTGATAAAAAAAAATTGAAAAATAGTCATTGGAAAGCTAACAAAATTCTTCACAAGTTTGTTTTTTACTATAAAGTGAAATTCTAAATAAAAAAAATACTTTTATATGTCGGAAGTTGAATAACTTGTGAAAATACAGTTTTTTCTCTCATAAAACAAGCAAAAGTGTAACCCACCTTCATGATTTCACCCTATTATATGCTTATTTGAAGCTAAATGAATTATTTACGCACTCAAAGAAATTCTAAGTTTGAAATTGAAATTCTATGTTAGAAATGTTATGTGTAGTTGTATGGATTTTATTAGGCTTGTTTATTTATGGTCTTTACACATGGTATCAGAGCCCTGGTTCAAAATCTAGAGCCAAGGGCCTACCTACCCACCCAGAATTTAAACACTTTTGTTTAGTTATGGTGAAACAACCAGAAACCCTTTAATTGGATAAATTTGGTCCAAGCTCCAGCTCCGCCTAACCTGCAAGCCAAGCACAATTTTTTTTTTAACACAAACATAAATATAAATGACATACATATTGAAAATGTAAAGGAAGCAATGACCTTACTCCTGGTATATTGTATAGTAAATACTAATGTATAGTAATATTGTATAGCAACTATCACAACGAAAACAAAACTTTTAAGCACAAGCTTTGCCAATAGGGCTAATGCTACAATCTAATCATCCTATTTTTAAGTCAATAACAGCCTTACTCTTTAATTTATCACCACCTTGAGCTCATTTCTCCTTGGAAACCCTGGTTGGGAAAGAAATCAAACTTGAACCCAAGTCTCTAATTCGTTAATAGGGTGCGGTAGGCGGTTCAAGGTTCTTAATATGCTTTGTCCAGCCTGCTTCTTTGTCCAGCCTCAAAGAGATCATTTTTATTGTTTATAACTTGGCTCAAAAGGTTTATTGCAACCATTTTGAGAGGATACATTTTATTATTAAAAAAAAAAAAAAAAACTACCTCCAAAGATTCAAGGAAAAAGACAAGTCTATAAGAATTAGGGACTGTCAATGCCAATTATCATTCCATTTCTTTTAGGTAAATCAATTCTCTGCCATATTAAAATAATCTACGAAGTGACAAGAATTGAGCAACCATTAAGCTTCATGTATCTGGAGATATCAACGCCACCAATTTGGTTTGCAGCCGCCAAAGTGAAGTCTTCAAATAGTCATTGCTTATATTAACAGCCACTGAGCCCATCATATAGCTGCCACTCTGTAATTAGCCCCAACGTAACCAACACGCATTTCCACCTTCCTCTTTGTAATGGGTTTCCACCTAGTCTGATTATTTGTGGAATTCTCTGACTACACTTCGGGTAAATCTGGATTTTCTTTAATACTAGTGCTAGTGATGTTAACACAGATAGTCTACGGCGAGTTCTGTATGGTAGGAGAGATTTTGAAAAAAGGGATCGGTCTGCTATTTTTTGGATGATGGGAGAATTTGAAGGGAAAGAGCGGAAAACGAAAATGGGCAGTGGCCACTGCCATCGCCATGGCCATTTCCAAGTATAGAGATTGCACAAGTGATAGCCAATATTTTTTTTGTCCTTCAATCACCACCTTATTTACATGCAATAACTTGTTACCAACTAGTAGAAATCTTCTCATCCCAGAGGGAAGTGGTCATTTGGGGCACTCACAATTTGTTTTTTAACACAGATATAAATATAAATGAAATATACATACTGAAAATTTTTAACACAAATATAGACATAAAAAGTATAAAAATAAACTAGCATAGATAACCGAGGATATTTTAAGCAGGAAGAGGATAGCACTCGATCAGTTCTTAATGGGTCTGGATTAAGAGGGATCAATATTAGTAATATATTTGGGAATTCTCCTTCACATTGTTGTGTCTGCAAAAGATATGTGGGACTGTGATTTAATTAATTCTGAGGGAAAACTTAGAAAATGGTTCACCCAGGATATTCCTTTGGCGGGGAAAGTCACTATAGTCTATAAAATAGTAGCAGAAAGTCATGCATACTATTCCTCTTTCCTTCTTCCAACTGCTACAAGCTAAAGGAAACTAGAACAGATTCTTTCACATTTCCTGTGAACAAAACAAAATTGAGGGATTTTATCTTGGTCACATCAGATAGTTGAATTTTGTACTCTCTTGAGGCAGAAAGTTCGTCTTGGTTTGACAGAAATAATAACAGAGGGGGGGTCATTCGTAGCAGTAGAATGGATTGTAAGAGTTATACGGGGAAACTACTATGCACTACATGTAATGAAAAAATATATATATAAGTATTAACAGTGTATATATATATATATGTGTGTGTGTGTGTGTGTGTGTGTGTGTGTGTATGTATATATATATATATATATATATATATATGTGTGTGTGTGTGTGTGTGTGTGTGTATGTATGTATGTATATACAACTATAAAAGTAGTAATGGTTCTAACAGCTATCTGCAAAAGAACGAGCATGGGTCACAGCACCGTGGAAATGCACATCAGAAGAACCCATGAATGAGAATCAAAGAGTTAGAAACTCTAATTATCATGAGTAAAATAATATTCTTGACGATCGAATCTCACAAGCACAACAAGATCTTTTGTGTATGCTTTTGTTTTCATAGTACAAAGAAGTTAAAACTAGAAATCTCGTTTCCATGCTTTAGTGAATTGCAATTTTCAAGTGGAAACATAAAAAGGTATCTACCATTCTTGCATGGAATCTCCTCTGTATGGTTGTCTCCAGAAGAAAATCCTGAGTTAAAAAAAATATACAAACCATGGGTATAGCCAACATAAGCAATGTACTATTGTAAATATTAACTAAAAACCTTATGTTTCTGTCCATAAAAAATAAAAATATGCACTTATATCTCCAGCTATTTGAAAATGGAGATGAAATTACAATGCAGAGACATGTCATAAGCATTTGATATAACAAAAATCAATAGTCATAGATACAGCAACAACTGATAATCACGTATATAACAATAATTGATAATCATGGAAGAGTAGAAATCAACGACCTTGTGACTTGCAAATTAGGGTCATGCCACAAATTAATTAACATGGAACTGCAAATAACTGATGAAAGGAGTCTGGCAGATTCAAGAACCAAAAACCTTATAGCATTAGAATTATCCTAAACAGCATATCCATACACGGCCATGTGGATAACCATTGTCGGGATTTTTTTTTAAAACAAATCTAAGCAGCAAGAAGCCAAAAACCCTAAAAGACAATCTAAACCAGAGAGATTCTGTAACATCCCTCTCTAGCGCACTGATAAAACTTATTATTTGAGGACACTTGCTCGCAAGTGATATGGACTTTCTGATGTTAAAACATGTATACTTGATTATGATGCATTATGATAGACGACATGATGTTTTACTATGTGATGTAGACAGGTGCTATTTGACTCAGTTGTATTGAGTGTGCAGGGTTTTGGACCTTGAGGATGCAGAGGCATCGGTGGAACCCCCTTGGACTCTGGATTGAGTCAGGGAGTGTGCTTTTGGGTTGATTTATTTACTGTGATATTTCATTTGATTTGATGATATGATATTGACATGTTCTGACACGATTGTTGATGATGCAGGCTGACGATAGCTTGCCTACCAGACTCACATATGGAGTAAAGGGGACACACACGAGATTCCAGAGAGGTTGAGGGAGAGGGGTGGACAGCAGCCCTCCCACCGCCTACTATCACTCTCGCCGTGGCTCGAACTGTAGGTTAACGATTACCTAGTTCGAGAGGATCCACGATGTCATGAGGGTAGACTGCGACAGTCACTCACGATGATTCTAAGGGGCGTGCAATAAGGCGGGGGACTTATTCCTTAGAGCCCTTAGTCTCCCACAAGTTCACCTGGCAGAGTGTTGACTCCAGGGGTTATAGATGTCTACTAATCAGTCCAGTTGGCGAGTGGCACCCTTGGAGCACGTGATGCATCCTAAAGGGCACGTCACACAAAAGAAACACAAGAAGCGAGTGGCACCCTTGGAGCACATGGTGCATCCTGAAGGGCACATCGCGCAAAGGAAATGAACGAGGCAAGTGGCACCCTTGGAGCACCTGGTGTGTCCTAAAGGGCACGTCGCATTGAGGTGGATGAAGGAAACAAACCTAAACAGCCCTAAGACATTCACACCTTAATAAATCCTTAAACAATTCCCCTAACCAAGTGTCGCCAGTTCAGAATCTAAGTACTAAGTCTAAAGCCTTTAGGGTAAAATTTTAGTCTAACCTTAAGAGCAAACCCTGGAATAAAAATATCAAATTGAAAAAAAACCCACCTAAGTAATAGTTGGGTCTTCATAAAATTCTTGGGGCAATGACGAGGGTAAGATTTAAAGTAAATATAATAGTTTTAAAATTTTACAAAGAAGAAATTAATTCCTTACTTGTGGAAGAATGACATCACCTATGTAGTATAACATAAAGATTTTCCAAAAAAAAAAACTCAGACCATTATCCTCTCATTATCCTGTCTACATTATTAAAGTATCTTCCATCACCTTAATCTCCTAGTATCCATTTCCCTTTTACATGTCCATTTCACAATATTAAATCACCATCCATCACCTTAATTACTCATTATTCCTCTTTTATGTTGTACATCTACTTTTCCCACATACATGTTTGTCATTACTTTAATCTCTTATTAACCTATATATATATATATATATTAATGATGAATTAAAATGATGGATGATGATAAATAAAAATGATGAATAACATGCTTGTAAGTAGGAAAAATAAAGTAATATATATTTATTATAAACAAATTGACGTGTATTCCATAATCTCTAAATTTATAGAAAAAAGAAAATAATTTATGGAGAAGGGTAGGGATGAGTGACACTTGTAAAAGAGAGAAATTTTTAGGGTTTCATTAAAAACTTAAATTTATTATGATTTAGGGTGGAGAGGAGAAAAAGAGAGGAGGAAGGGAGAAAGAGGGGGGAGCTATGGTGATTGTTATGCTGTCGAAAATGGAAAACTGGACTGATTGCTTGTGAGGAGTTGGGGAATTTCTCAGCTGTATTGGAGTGGTAGCTCAGCCATGGAGGCGAGCTGAGAAGCTAGTCTTATCTTCTGGATCTGGTGTGGCCCCTTTGCGGCTCGGGGGGCTGAGAGGGAAGTAGAGTACCCCTAGAATTTGTTTGGAAGTACCAGTGTAGTCTCTATCATCAGAAAGCAGGAGCGGCACTGAGCGTGGGACGCGGTACAAAGTGCGGGACGTCATCCAAGGAAAGCAAAAGGGCACAGGTATGTCTTCGTATTTGGGGCGTTATAAACCTCTGGGCATTTTTATCTTGCTGCGGGTGTTTATAAACTGTAGTTTCAATGGTTATTGTGTAAATTTGTAGTTTCAATGGTAATAGGGTAAATCTTGTTCATAAACTGTAGTTCCAATGGGTATTGGGTAAACTCGTAGCTTCAATGGTTATGGTATAAACTTGGTTTATAAACTGTGTAGTTTATTTATTATTGACTGCTCTGGACTGAGAAAGTTTTATAAATCATTGTTCTGGATTGCGTAAGTTTTATTTATTATTCTGGTCTGTGTAAATGTTTTTTTTTATTTTTCAATCGGGACTGTGTAAGGTTTTATTTATTGTGCGGTACTGTGAAAATTTTTAATAGAATAACCATCAAAAATCCTGCGCACCCAGCGTTAAACTACTATCTGAAAAATGATTAATAAGATCCCTGCATCACCAGTTTAAATTCGTTGCTCGAAACGGGTGTCGAATCCCTTCATTTTCAGTTGACTTTTACCTTCAGACGAATCCTAGAACCCTTGCGGATCAGCTGCAAACTATTTTTTGAATAACTATTAGAATCACCACCCATGCAGGCTGCATGTCTGCCTCATCGTTTGAGTCCTTTCTCTAGTGTGGGTTAAAAAAAAACCCCTTGGCCCTCGATTTTGTTGGGCGCCTGATCCCCTGCGACTTAGAGTTAGATTCAACCCAAAATTTTTGGCATAGCTCTCCCAGCTGCCATAGTGATATGGTCGCGTACTTAGAAGGCGCCATATGGAGTCCTCTCTGGTGTTCGCTGGATTAACCCTTCACCTCTGCGACCCAACCTTAGCCTTTGGACTTAGGGGTTGGGAGTTGAACTTGGGGACCGCGCAGTGTACTGTTCCTTCATTTAATTCCTGGAAGGCATGAGAGGGGATTCGATTTGCTTGATAGTGTGTTGTTTATTGTTGAATTTAATACCTTAGGGCGCGAGGGTTCCTGGTCCTTACACCTATGAGGCATGGGGTTGTATGCGTTGAGGCATGACCCAGCGTCCCGTTCACTTTGTCCCTCGTTCCTAAAAATTTTCCATTGTTGGGAGTAGCGTAACAGAGCGTAGATTTAGTTTACGGCTGGCTCCCACTGCAAACGATGAATTCTTGTGATTTCCCTTAACGTTTCAATGCGTTACACAAGTAGAGGACCCGCGCAACTTTCTACGCGACCTCCTTCTGCCACGTAGCCGTATTGAATGACAAGATCCTGTTAGGTAGACAGACGCAGAGACCCCGAGATTTTTGGCCTGCGCATCATGAGCCCTTTTGGACTGGTGCACCCTCTCCCAGACTGTCACTGGCTATATTTTCGAGATAACAGGTTAGTGTCAGACCTTGTAATTGCAGCCTTAAGGAATCTCATTTCCATAACACATAAAGAATTGGTCTTAATTAACGTTTATGATTTATGAATGGTGGTCTTCGGTCGATTCTTGAGTAGATGAAAGCCACTGTTTTGTAATCCCTATGTTTTCCCTTTGGCTATTTTTTCTAATATAAAAAGGTAAATGTAAGGTTAGGGTTAGGTGCAGGAAAGCAACGGATGATTTTATGTTTGCAACTTAATTAATACAAAATGAAATGTTGATTGTGTTAGGGAAAAGTCGTAGCAACATAATGCCATTTTAATGTTAAGTGTTAGCCAATCGGGATTGTAATTTACTGTTATGTTAATCGTTTCAAATTCACGCCTGCAACCGTAACCACCCTTGGACAGTTATAACTGATGAAGAACATGCAGTGGAGATGTTAGAAGTAAACATAACTTGGGTTTTCGTTGAAATCGAGAACAAATTCTTCAAAAAGGGGAATGAGGGTTACTTACAGCAGGCTGGTTTTATAATGTTAAGACGGACTAGATAATTTTCCCTTTTATAAAATCTTGACCCAGATATATTTTATTAAATGTAATAGGGTGGAATATAATATAATGGGAATGCTAATATGTTGTAACATAAGTAATGAAATGATATAATGTTATAGAGGTAATTGATATTCATTGCAAGGTTAATTATCATGAATGGTGATATGACAAATGTAATGTAAAGCTATGGAAAATAATGTGAAGGTAATGAAATGTAGTGTTTTAATGTAAATGTTATTATTGGTTCAGGGTAAATAATCGATGTGAAGGATGCTCATTATATGCTTATGGTAATGTAATGCTAATAGTATTATTGTTTTCTGTTAATGATTAGGCAATGAAATGTTAATGCTCAAGTTAATGTTATGAAACTAATAAATTAATGGCTCTAAATTGATGGCACTAGGACTACCATTATAACGATCTGGAATAATTAAACCCTTTTTCTCTCAGTATAAGCCTTATTACTCTAGGATGTAATCGATGATCATTGACCCAGTGGTTCTAACTAGATGCACGATTGTTGGTGATTGGTGGTAAGTAGGATTTCTTGCACCTTGTGATTAGAATGTTGATTAATTAGTGATCTATTGCGCTAATTCAATATTGATGATAATGGATTGATTTAGAGCTATATTATTACTGCGTGGTTAATTAAAGTTAATGCACGATGGCTAAACAGTAAGAAGTACTCTCACCCTTGGTTAAATGGAACTTGGTTATTAGAACGAATCTTAGTTAATCATTGGAGTTGGTAGATTTAGCCCTTTCTAGCTTGGTATTGCAGGGTAGGATGGGCGGGTAGTCAATTCTACTTATCATCGGGTGATCATCGTTTATGCATGCAGCTTCTTGTCGCGAGTCCTTGTCATCTTTTTATGTTCATCTTGGTTGCGTATTATTCGTCGTCGGGTGGTGACGCAGAGTTGAATACATTGATTGTTCCCTTGTATGCGCGCACACACTTTTTAAACACACCCAAAAAAAAAAAAAATTGCACTAGTTACTAGAGTGGGGTCGTCGTAACGAGGGGGACGTGACAGATTCATGGGAACATCCGAAAAATGTGGAAATCACTTAGTTGGTTAGGCTATGTTATAGAAATAATAAGTTAGTGGAGGTGTACCATGACTAGCACAGGTTTGATTTTCCACAGTACCCTTTCTACCTAAGAATTTATGAAGCAACACGCTCCAGGGGTCTCAATCCCACTCCAGATGAAAAATGGAGGGTTTCAGTATGAGAAAACAAATAAATAAATAAAACAAGATTGGAAATGACATAGAAATCATTCACGTGAGGTTTTCATTTAGGTGTCCATGGAACTGTCAGTGGGCATCTCTTGTTGCTTAGATCCTAAGCAAAACACCATTTACAGAACATTCTTATCTTAAATCAGCTACACAGTAAAATAATGAAGCCTATGACAACCACTCTGTAAGGCTCCTACACTTTCCTATCTTAATAAGATGTAGACACTTTCTTTCCACACCTTTCATATGAATTAAAATTCCCACATCACATGTTTAATAGGATAACTAGGAGGGGTGAGGTAGCTTCGCATGGGCTGGGCTGATGGGTCAGCGTATATAACTCAATGCCCCATTCAAACCGGGCAAAGCTACACGTACAACTTCACAATCACTGGAAAACGAGGCACACTATGGTGGCATGCTCATATACTATGGTTGAGAGAAAAAATGAGAACCTGAAATGCTAGCAAGGTCTAATTTTGCTGGAAAATGCCATAGTGGGAAAAGAAAACGTTGGGAAAGAGAGTCGGCCAACCAAAACTTAGCGTCCAATAATGAAAAAGAAACTGCACTAAAAAAAAAACATACAAGGCAATGCCCAAATGCACAAGCGCCGAGTCGAAAAAGACAAGGCCAAGAGAGGATCCTGCAAGAGGTGTTCTATCTTGCACTAAATGCCCAAGCGTCACCACCATACACTAGCACCAATGCCAAGAGCAGAGGGAGAGAGCAGAATGGAGAGGCGGCAGTGAGGGAGTGAAGGGTTGAGGAGTTTAGGGTTTGTTAGGATGCGTGTAGGGTTTTAGGGTTATGGGATGAGCGTCGGGGAGGAGGGGGCACGTGGGCCTCATGCAAGGACCCACTTCCCATGCTAAAAAATGTTTTTTATTTTTATTTTCTTATTTAGTTTTATTTTTTTTAATTATTTTCTTATTATTCTTTTTTATTATTATTTTATTCATTTAGGTTAAATATAAATGTTTTAATTTATGCATTTTATTCATTTTGGTTAAAAATTAATGTTTTAATTTAAATTATAGTTTAAATTAATTTAAATATAATTTAAGTTTAATTATATTTAATTATAATTATAGTTAAATTATATTTAATTATAATTAGAGTTAAATTTTAATTATATTTAAATTATTACAATTTATAATTCATGCTTAAGGAAGGAGGAGCAACTTCCTCTGATTTACTTTCCTCACACTGACAGTGTAAAGGAGTTTGGTAGATTCTAGTTGTGTCTAGCTCATGAATGGCGTCAAGGAAAGTGGATGCAACTAATTAAAGTGACTAATTAGACTGTTTTAGCAAAAGTATATGGAATTAGACTGAGATAAGTGGGAGGGGGCTCAAGGCCACCTCCATATCGTAACAGAGTCACACCAAGGATGGTAGCCGCAGGGATTTCAATGGTAGAAAGTGCAGCGTCTCGTTCATCGCCAACGATGCAGGCAGGTCCACGACCATCTCAGGGAACAACTAGTAGGGGCAGGGGTTCCAGGGGAAGGAACTCATTTCAGAGACAGTCACATAACAGTGCACAGGTTCAATCTCGTGTTACCTGTTAGGGGATGTGGAGGACCCCATTACCAGCGTGACTGCCCAAAGTTACAATCAGTATTTGTGCATAGAGAAGGAAAGGCCCCGATGGGAAGAGAAAGTAGCAGCCACAAGATTTATGCAGCGGTTAATAATCACCAGGCCGAACATCAATCCACAGTGGTGGAGTCGTTAGGTATGCTAAATAATATCAATGTTAAGATTTTATTTGATTCTGGTGCAATGGATAGTTTTATTTCACCATCTGCATTAGAAAAGAGTGGGTTGGCAGCCTACGAGCATGATGACTTTAAACAAGTTGAGATGGCTTCGGAGGAAAAACAAGCGGTAGGACCGAGCGTTGATAATTGTATAGTAGACCTAGGAGTGTGTACTACCAGGTTGAAGGTATACGTTACTGCTCTTGGGGCGTATGACCTAATCATTGGAATGGATTGGTTAGAAGCTCATCGAGCTTTGGTAGATTGTTTCGCAAAAAGGGTGCTTTGTGTCGACAATGAAGGAAGACTAGTTGAGATCCAGGGTGTACGAAGAAGGGTGTCATTACACTTTATCTCAGCCATGAAGGTTAAGTGATGCTTGAGGCAACGATGTCGACTATATGTAAGGGAAGTAGTGAATGAAAGGAAGGGGCCCTCATTAGATCAGTACCCAGTGTTGTCAAAATTTAAGGATGTTTTTTCGAACGAGTTACCAGTGTTACCCCTTGAGAGGGAGCTTGATTTTACTATTGAGCTAAAACCTGGTGAAAAACCAATTTCAAAGACTCTGTATCAGATGGTAGCACCAGAACTTTGTGAATTGCAATGTAGTTGAAAGAGTTACTGGACTTAGGGCTAATAAGGTCCAGTGTTTCACCTTGGGGTTCACCAGTAATTTTTGTAAAGAAGAAGGATGGATCCTTATGACTGTGTATAGACTACAGGGACTTGAATCGTGCTACAGGGAAAAATAGGTACCCAATGCTGCGAATAGATGACCTCTTCGATCAGATGAAAGGAGAAACGGTATTCTCAAAGATTGATTTGCGATCAGGGTATCATCAGTTAAGGATTAAGGAAGGCAATATCCCAAAAACTTCCTTTCGAACTCAGTTTGGACATTATGAGTTTGTCATAGTACCTTTTGGATTAACCAATGCACTAGAAGTATTCATGAGCCTCATGAACGACGTATTCCGGAAGTACTTAGACCATTTTGTACAAGTCTTTCTAGATGACATCCTCATCTATTCCAAGAATGAAAGAGAACATGAGGAACACTTACGAGTAGTGTTGTCCTACCTTAGGGAGAACAAATTGTATGGAGTGTCATCCAAATGTTCCTTCTTCCAAAAAGAAATTCATTATGTAGGTCATATCATTTCCAACGAAGGAATCTCTATGTACCCAGAAAAGGTAAAGGCCATTATGGAGTGGCTAGTGCCTAAAAATGCCCATGAGGTGAGAAGCTTCATGGGGCTAGCTGGTTATTATCGGAGATTTGTGGAGGGGTTCTCCAAAATAGTGAAACCCATCACCACTTTGCAGTGCAAGGGGGTCAGGTATGAATGGATTGAAGAATGTGATAGTGCATTCATTGAGCTTAAGAGGTTACTAACTAGTGCGCCAATTCTATGAGTATCGAATATGGAAAAGGACTTCACAGTCTGCACGAATGCCTCGAAGCAAGGGTTGGGGGCCGTGCTAATGTAGGATGGAGGAGTGATAGCTTATGCATAAAGGAAGTTGAAGAAACACGAAGAGATATATGCAACTCATGATTTAGAGTTGGCAGTTGTAATGCTAGCTCTGAAACTTTGGAGGCACTATCTTGTGGGGCGAAACTTTGAGCTCAAAATGGACCATCAAAGTTTAAAACATATCTTCACTCAAAGGGATCTAAATTCCAGGCAATGGAAATGGAGTGAGTTTATGAGTGAGTACGATTTTGGTATTTCGTACATCAAGGGGAAGGAAAATGTGGTCGTAGATGCCTTGAGTAGGAGACCACATGTCTTCTCCTTGGTACCCTTAAAGGTCAATTTGAGGGAACATGTGTTGACGCAACTCCAAGGAGACAGTTGGTATTTAGAGGTTACTTCAAACCTCTAGAGCGGGAGGAAATTAGATCTAAAGTATGAAGGATATAGTCTAGAAGCAGACGAACTATTGAGATATCGAGGAAGGATGTACATCCCTGAAGATGGGGCTATTTGAAGCATCATACTGAAGGAAGCCCATAGAGCACTTTATTGTGCACATTTAGGTGTGAAGAAGATATACATAGACATGAGGAAGCTCTTCTTCTGGGTAGGCATGAAGCGCGATATAGTCCATTTCGTTGCTAAATTCCTATAGTGTCAACAAGTGAAAGATGATCACCATCACCCGGCAGGACTCCTACAACCACATGATGTTCCTACGTCCAAGTGGGAAGTCATTTCTATGGATTTTGTTGTGGGGTTGTCGCTCACATCTCATAGACACAATACCATTCTTGTGATAATAGCTAAGTTAACCAAGAGTGATAATTTTATTCTGGTTAGAGACACTTACAATGTCACTGATGTGGCACGTGTGTTTGCATGGGATACCTAAGAAGATCATTTCAGATAGGGACTCCAGATTCACTTCTAGGTTTTGGACAAGTTTGCAGTTAGCGTTGGGGACTCAGTTGAACTTAAAAACATCTTATCATCCTGAAACAGATGGGCAAACCAAGAGAGTAAATCAAGTCATGGAAGACATTCCTAGGATGTATGTCATGGATAATCAAACCTAGTGGGAGAAGTACCTACCTTTGGTAGAGTTTGCCTATAATAACAGTTTTCATAGCTCCATCGGAATGCCACCCTACGAAGCTCTGTATGGAAGGCCATGCAGAAGGCCATTGAGTTGGGATAGACTAGAAGACCGAGTAACATTTGGGCCAAAATTGATTCAAGAGATGGAGGAACAGGTGATTCGGATTAGGCAGAGACTAAAGGAAGCACAGGATAGGCAGAAAAGCTATGCGGATGCACACAGGACCGACCGAACTTATGAAGTGGGAGACCAGGTTTTCATCTGTCTCAGGCCTAATAGGAGTACCATATGGTTCGGGAAGGGGACAAGGTTTCCACCTCTATTTATAGGACCGTTTAGAATCCAAGAGAAAATTGGACCCATTGCCTATTGTCTCGTACTGCCACCCCACTTTCATAAAACTCATAGCATTTTTCATGTATCTGTTTTACGTCATTATGTTGTTGATGAATCACATAAACTAAATTGGAAGGAAATGCAGGTATCGGACATGGGAACTCTAATGGTAGAACCATTACGCATATTGTACCATAGAGTTTGACAACTCAGGAACCCTCTGGTAGACCAAGTTAAGGTCCAATGGGACAAGTATAGTCCAGGATCTGCTACTTGGGATGACGTCGAGACACCACGACAAGACTATCCCTCACTTTTTGACCACCTCGAGAATATGTTTCTTGGAGGTGGGGTGTATGTAACACCACCTTTTGACTTAGACAACCAGCATTACCTGAGGCCTATATACTTTATTTTCTAGTCATAGGGAAACTGTTAAATGATACACTTAAAATTTAAGATGTATGAACCTTTATGAATGTTTAAATGTTATTGATGATGATGTATATAATGCGATCTACTATGTGAATGTAAATTTTATGAATGTTTAAATGTTATTGATGATGATGTATATGATGCGACATATTGTGAGAATGTAAATTTTATGAATGTTTAAATGTTATTGATGATGTTGGATATGATGCAATCTATTTGGTAAATGATAATTTTATGAATGGGTGTCGAAATTGAATTATGGGATATTATGAGATCTATTTCTAACTGAAAACTTTGATGTTAAGTTGTTGGTACACGGATACCGAATTGAAATGATGATTGCATGCAATTACATGATGATAATGCATAGAAATGTATGAGTTTGTGTTATAGACTAATTTGCAGGTTATGGGCTATGAAATAGCCAAGGGATAATGATGATGAAAGTGGATATCATGACCACTAGCCAAGAAACATTATGGTACAAATATTTATATGTGAAATTTTATTGGTTTGGATGCATTGCTATGATATGTGGACCAGTGTAGGATTTCAGGTGATGAGACTGCCCAAAACCGAATAAATGATGAAAAAACTCCCAGCAACATGGTGCCACTGTATATTCCATTGTAGGGTGTGGACCCTAGTTATGATTAGGAGGGGTGGAGGCATTTCCCACCGTGTATCCT
>ML791271.1:154244-193606 GCA_009831015.1 Picea engelmannii | reverse complement strand
CAAAGATCCCACACAGAGGCTAAAGATTTTTACATATGTCTTGTGTTGTTTTTTGACAACTTCATCATGAAGCTTAATCCTAAGAAGATTTAAATAGGACCTAAAAACCTTATGTTCTTTCCCTGACCATGGACAAGACCTAATTTCCATACATGGTGTGAAAAAATTGTGAATGACACCCATATCCCACCCAAGAACCATAGTCTATTAAATATGATAGATGTGGTGGTTTGAGGTCTTGTTAATGGCCAATGAGCCAAAGAAAATATGTTTAGGACCTATGGCCCTTTTTTTCCTCTCTTTTCATGGTACACACCTTGATGCCTATTCTTATTATGAAAACGTACCAATGGTTCCAAATGCAACTATATTGTAACTATATTACAACTTATGCAACTATATTGAAACTATATTCTCAAATATTGGTGAGTGGTCAAATGCAACTATATTGCATCTTATGCAACTATATGCAACTATATTGCAACTATATGCAACTATATTGCAACAGTTTTGTATGCAACTATATGCAAATATGCAACTATATGCAACTATGCAACATGCAACTTATGCAACTTAAGCAACTTTATGGAAATTATGAAACTTTACACAACTTAATGCAACTTTACGCAAAAATGCAACTTATGCAACAATGCAACTTATGCAACTATGAAACTATATGCAACTTATGCAACTATATGATGGATAGGTGTGGCATTTTCAACTTTATGCAACTATATGACAGATAAGTGTGGCAATTTCAACTTTATGCAACTAAATGCAACTATATGCAACTGTGTTGGTACCAAAAACGTATATTGCCACGATAACTTATCTTCTTGTTTTAACGAGTGTAGGTACCACCAAATAGGTATATGTCGGATCTATCTTCCTCAAGTGATGATCAAGATATAGTAAGAGATATTGAAAGTGAGACATGTTGTACTAGATCTACCGGTTCTAGATCAACTAGGTTGGAAAAGCTAAGGAAAAGATTTTGTACCCGCATGAAATATTTTATTGCCAACGGAGGGTCGTGTAATTATGATGTTGAGAGCATAGGTGACATTTAGTTGCCCTTGAGGTATAAACATCTAGTGAAACAATGGGCACCTAAGGAACTACCTGAAGTGGACACAAATTTCTTCATCGGTGGGAGGATGTATTGCATAGCTCCTTCATCCTTACATGGATTGGGGTTATTTTCCATGGATGGCATAAAGGTCGGCTATGGAACTGTAACTGAATTGATGGAGTATGTCAAACCACTATACAAATACAATCACTAGTTGATGTTGGTCCTATATACACAAAGTATGCAGAGATACAGAGTTGCCGCAAATTATATACAACTACTAGATAACAATCAAAATAAAGGGGAAACTATGTATATTGATGGAAGGCCAAATGCTACTGGAAACATTACAGGATTTATAAATAGTACATGACCAGTGGCAACAACCAAGAAACCGAATTGCATATTTGAGGCACGCGAAGGAAATCGTGTATTTGTATGTGAAAAAAAAACAATAGTTCCAGGTGAAGAGTTGTTGATCGATTAAAACTTAAATCGAATAGATGGAGGGGGTGCGACTATGGGGATAAATATATTACATACCATTCAACTCAACCTTTTATCAATCATTGTTACAATTTATCATTGCAATATTTCAAATTTTTACTGCATAAATATTTTACAATTACTTTCATAACTCTTGTTGATTAATTTATTGTCTCAACATCTATCCAGGGTGACCATGGAAAGGCACCGAGTTCGCCTCAATAGGTAAATGTTAAATATAGTAAATACTTATGACTACAACAACTAAATTTCAGAGAAAAAAAAAAAAAATCTGTTATTACTGCAATATTTCATTTTCTTAATGTTACAGGTGAATTTCATAATTTTATTGATTGATTTATTGTGTCAACATCTGCCCAGGGTGACCGTGGTAGAAAATCACCTGCTACATCTCTCTAGGGTGACTGTGGAAAGGCACCCACTGTGCCTCAGCAGGTAAATGTTAAATACAGTAACAACTTATGACTACAACAACTAAATTTCTGAAATTTCATTATTTGTTTTTCTGATATTACTCCAATATTTCATTTTTTAAATGTTACAAGTGAATTTCATAACTTTTGTTGATTGATTTATTGTGTCAACTTCTGTCCAGGGTGACCGTGTTCACATTTCACCCACTACATCTATCCAGAGTGATCGTGGAAAGGCACCTACAGTGCCTCACCAGGTAAATGTTAAATACAGTAACAACTTATGACTACAACAATTAAATTTCTGAAATTTTGTTATTGTTTTTATGATATTACTGCAATATTTCATTTTTTTAATGTTACAGGGGAATTTCATAACTTTTGTTGATTGATTTATTGTGTCAACATCTGTCGAGGGTGACTATGTCCTAAAAATCACCCTTTACATATGTCCAAGGTGACCGTGGAAATGCACCCGCAGTGCCTCACCAGGTAAATGTTAAATATAGTAACAAATTATGACTACAACAACTAAATTTATCAATTGTTAAAGTTCATCTCATTAAATTTATTCATCAATGTATTGTGGCATGGTCAACGTGGGAAGGCTCCCACAGAGGATATTGATGAGGACAAAATATTTTATTCAACTGACCCAATGACAACTGTAACGAAGGCCTTGAAGAAGGCTAACATAGAATATCTAGGTTTGATTAGCAAAAGACCCCCGACACAGGAGGACATGGCAAGAATTGTAGAGCTACATATTTTTATTAGCTATGACAATTTCATATCCATTTTTTAGTTTTATATTTTGTATATGATCTGATAAAGAAATTTTTTCCGTTTATAGGAGTTTTTAAACCCCGTGCGTGGGGAACCTGTCGATTCTGCAACTGCTATACGTAGAAATGATGGTCCAATGCAAAAAAAAGGTTGACATAGCAAAGTGAAAGTGACGATTTTTTAGCCTCCTGAGGTTCCCCTCGAATCCATTGATGAGCAAAATGATTTTGATCGGCATGATATGTCGGAGCATGATGAGTCGGGGCCTAGGACTCCACATGATGACTCCGAAGAGGAACATAGTGTAGATGGACATGATACTATTATGCATGGAGAAAAATGAATTAAAAGCACCGGATCACTAGATGTCACATTTTTGGTGGATGATGCATGTGTTCTGATCAAGATTCAGAAGATTGCAGGTAATTTTCCCATTAATTTCTTCATTTTCTTCATGAAATTGAAATGGACATTTGTTGAGATTATTATAAATTAATGGATAACACGTTTATGCAGGAAATAATGTTTTCTATAGAAACTTACATGACAAAGAATTGGAGATATTTGGCCCCAGCATTCGCACACGATGGAATGGCCAAGATAGAAAAAAAGAAAGGCGATTTAATATATCACATGGTAAACTTGTTCGGCAACACTTTCAACAAGAAAGTGGTTACAAAGTTATCCAGTGAGAGCTTAAAATGCACCAGGGCCCAGTATAGGGATAAATTGCAAATAGACCTCAAACACGAGCGCCCTCCCATGGTTCCCGAGAAAGAGTGGAAGGCACTAATAGAAGATGCAAAGGAGAACTTGTTTAGAAAACAAGGAAGAAAACCACGAGCTGGTCAAGAAAGGTACAACACATGTCATATTATCAGTGAAATATGAGAATTTATGTTTTTCTTTCCTATTTTAAGTAACAATTCTGATATCTATTTTTTTTCAAAAATTCCATATCTAGGCTACTAGACAACTCCAAAGAAACAAAGGCCAGAGTGGAAAAACATGGCCAACATAAACTAGGCTAGGGTGGCTATGGAAAACTAAAAGCCCGAATAGTAAGATTTAAATGATTAATTGTGGTTAATATTTATTTAACAGTAGAGAACAAATATATGTTTTTGTTATTGGTATTTTTAATGGTGTTATGCATTGCAATTAAATATGTTTGACACTATTGCCACCAAGGAGGATTTAAATCTTGGTTACAAGCATGGGTTTAAAAGTGTGATTGAATATAGAAAAATAGTGGGCCAAACTCCTATCTCCCCAACCATGCAGGTAAATCAAATGAATAATGAAACCGTAGTAGCATGCTTGTAAAGTCTATTCATATTTTATTATGTCACCCTTAACTAAGTATTTATGTTTGTTTTCAACCAACAATGCTACCATACTAGTGAATCCATCGGTATTCAAAAAAAACCATGTCATACAAGGGTGCACATGTCCAGTGATAGGGTAGAGCAGAGTACCCATTCTGGTATGTATGCTTCAGAATTAGAAATATTTAGTGTGATTGTAGATATTTATTTTTTGACTTATACTTATATATTATCTTCTCAAAATTGAAGAGCATGTAGCTCAGGAGGGTGAAATGCGATAGAAACCAAGTGGATAGGAAATTAACGCACCAACTATCATAGCTACAGAGACAAGTAAAGAGAAATAGTGTAATGTTAATCAAAATAATGAATTAGTTATTTCAATTATATTTCAACATATCGATATGATCATTTTCGTTGTTCCAGTTCACGACCCTAAACAGATGCCAGCTAACCCTTCTCAGTGACATACCATAAGTATGCTACATGAGCACACACAAACAATAAAGGACAGGGCACATGAAATACAATGTCCTTGGATGATTATGATGTCCCAATTGTCAATTTTATGAATGTAAAAAAACAAAAATCAAAGAAAAAATAGATGTATAAATTCATGTCTTGTATTTGGATCTTTATCGATGTTTATATGTTCATATGTTTTGATGACTATACTAGTTATGCATGAATGTCTATATGTTTTCTATATAAAGAAAATCATTTGTTGGGTATGGGGAATTGAGAGCGATGTGAGGGGGGGGAGGGGCCATATGAGCTTCCACCTTCACGTGGTTGGCCATGTTCAGTACATAATAACCTATTCTTGAAACAAAGAGAATATATTTAAGGTATGCGACAACTTAATTTTTTTCTAGAGTATTTTACATAACTAAATGCATGTTTATTTACTTATTAATTATTTACTCATATAAAAAATTTGTATTTTATGATTCATGCAGGTCTCGGTGATGGAAATGCATCTCGTGGACAACTCTTATCAAGTTGTATGGGCTAATGGATTTGGCGAAAGGACAATGAAAAGGTAAGGGTTTTGATGTATTTTTAAAAGTAGGCTTTATACTAGTAAAAGTTCACAATCCTCATGAATATGTAGATATTGATATATATGCCAAGTTCCATGTGGTGTTTTTATTGCCTAATTTATTTGTTATTGTCAAGTTATTTGTCAAATTTAATGTGTAGATATTGCATATATGTCAAGATCCATGTGGTGTTTTTATTGTCTAATTTATTTGTCCAATTTAATGTGTAGGTGGTTGTACAGTACATCGAGTGTACACTCTTTACCTAGCTCAAATTTCAACTATAAATCTAGAACCCTAAAGAGGTATTTTAAATATAATTTTGGTTTACTTGTATTTTCTTTATAAAGAAGTATAACTATTTTAGAGAACTCCCTTATACAAAGACTTTATCCATATCCTCATTGTGGAAAATAAATTAGAAAATATCCCTCGCTTCATTCATTTCCATAATCCTAATGACGCAGCCGCACCCTCACTGGCACATCCGCTTCCTCGGGATCTTCTTTCCTCTCGGCCCGAAGAACGTTAAAGGTTCTTCTGATTCCCTATCGGGAATATTTCTTACCCACAGATTCTCTTCGGCGCAATCCCCCTTTCTTTAGTTGTCGGAGGATCGGAACTCGCGACTTCGCGAGTTCACTGTCTATCTCTGGACTCTCAAATCCCCGAGACCTGATGGCTTTGGTCAACGCTGACTTTCTCTCGCCTGGTCGGGACTTCGCTCTATCGCGTCTTCGCAACTCACGACACCAAACACTTGAGTTTCCAACCTCTAATACGTGAGACGCCGAAATGCTGAAACTCGTGATCTCGCTCCCTCGCGACCTCGCTACTCGCGAGGTCGAATAACTTCCACGTCGACTCCCGATGCCCGAGACGCCGAAACTCGCGATCTCGCTTCTCCTGTCCACGTCACCAACTCCCAGGGACCCACACCGTCTACTCAACCATCAGGACTTCGCGTATCGTGATATCGCGACTTTCGTTGCAAAGATTTGGAGTCTCAACTTACGAACTCTCAATGTGTCGATCCACGAGTAGAACCGACAATCCTCGTGATCCTGCTCAACTGCACCATTCTCCTGAACCTCAACTTTGGCGAATGTAACACCGTATCTCCCCTGCAACTTTCCAAGGTCTAATGGTCCTCGAAAACTCACGGATCCTCCTCAGAGAATACCGGCCATCTATCCTTTCCAAATGAACTCTACGAAATGATGAGGCACTCTTCTGCAAATCTCGTCACCCTGCGCACAAACCTGCGATGCTTCTTGCAACCTTTCAAAGTGCAACTTTTCTTCACTATCCTTCAACGAATTTGAAGACCTATCCCTCTTGAGCTTTCCTATGAATTTAAGTCCTCCTGGAAACTCTTTGCTCGCACTCCTTGCAGCAAGTCTTCAACAATGCCTAAGTGTTGAAGCTTCGACTCTGCGCAAACCTGTAGCAGCAGTCTTAATTCCCTTTGCTCAGAATCGCAACTCTGAGACTTAGTCTAGCCTGCGCACGCCTTGCACAGCTCCGGTGCCAAATCTACACTTCTGAGGTGAATGAGAACAAAAGCTAACTCTAATTGAACCTTTCTATCAACACACTCCTTGCGGACAATTCAACTGCACTCCTTGCAGGAATCTCTTGGCTCAATTAGAGAAACAATTGAAAATCATTAACATTCCCTCTCAGACTTCAATTCAACCATGAAATCACATACATAGCATATAAAATAAAATGTATGACAGAAAGTGAACATTCATGAGCATATTAACATAAATACACAGAGAATAACACGAGCCATGAATTTGAATCAGAACTCTTTCTATTAATTCAAATGTCTGTACATGGGTGTTCTTCATACACTTCTTTGCATGCTCTCTTCAACAATGTTGCTTCATAATGATGCTCAGGATAATGTTACAAATGCACAATGAGGGTGTCTATATCCTGTTTCCCTCTTGCGCTCTAAAGCTATCAAATCTAGAATTAAATTCCTATCTAACTACATTAAGTCTATTAAATGCCTCATCTACCTAAGGACGAGAGCTATCCTCTCAAGGTCCATTACAATTTACAAGTGCGCCTTCATAAATGGCTTCATTAAAAACTTGCGCAACAATCCCAAAGTGTTTTCAAAATTTTGTGCTGGCGCTGTCCAGCTGTCTTCCGCTTCCGCGTTGGCTCGCTTGACGTGGGCGATGCTCCTACATCATACTCCTTGGCTTGAAAACTTTCATGGGCTCCTGTCCATGAGCTCTTGGACGGTATGTCCATGCTTCTGGATCACTGCTTCGCTCTCCCAGCTGGCATCTTCCACTGGGTGATTCTTCCACTTGACCAGATACTCATAATATTCTTTCCTTCTGGTCTTCTTACCCACTCTCTTGTCCAGTATGTACTCCATCTGTGGCTTTTCTGCTACTGGTAATTGTTTCACCCACTGGATTACTGGCTCTTGAGTTCCAGTCTCTGCTTCTCTAGCTCTGTATGGGTATAAATCTGCGATATTGAATATCAGAGATATCCTGATGCCATCCGACAATCCGATCTCATAAGCATTTTCTCTGAATTTTTTCAAGACCTTGCATGGCCCGATTTTCTTCATTTTTATCTTATTGTATGTTCCCCTCAGGAACCTTTCTTTTCTTAGATGTGCCAAAATTAGATCACCAACTTCTAACTGAAGTTGTCTCTGATGGTTATCCTCTCTGTGCTTATACTCCTGACTTTATTTCAGCAGTCGTTCCTTCACCTGACTGTGAAGTTCTTTCATTGCTTCAACGAATTCCTCTGCACTAGCACTGCTAGTAGCAGTCTGTTATGAATCCCTTAGTTCAGATACTCCTTTCGGTTGCATCCCATATACAACCTGAAATGGACTTCTACCTATACTCTGATTCACCAAATCATTGTATGCAAACTTTGCTTGTGGTAATACGTGGTCCCAACTGCTGTGGTGCTCTGTCACCAAGCTTCTCAGCAAGTCTCCTAGACTTCTGTTCACCACTTCTGTTTGTCCATCCGTATGAGGATGATAAGCAGAACTAAACGCCAAGTTAGTTCCTATATTCTTCCATAGCGTCCTCCAAAAATGCCCTATGAATTTTGTATCCCTGTCCGAAACTATGCTTTTCGGCAATCCATGAAGTCGAATGACCTCCCTGAAAAATAGATTTGCGATGTGCGTCGCATCGCTGGTTTTCTGGCATGGAATGAAGTGTGCCATTTTTTAAAACCTGTCCACTACTACAAAGACGGAATCAAATCCTCTTTGCGTCCTCGGCAACCCCAATATGAAATCCATGCTTATTGCCTCCCATGGCCTCTCAGGTGTGGGCAATGGCTGATAAAAACCTACATTCTGCTTCCTCCCTTTCGAATGTTGGCAAACTTTGCATCTGTCAACGAACTTCTTGACATCTGCTCGCATCCCTGGCTAAAAATATGACTCATTCAGCTTTGCGAATGTCTTGTCATGGCCAAAATGTCCTCCCAATCCACCACTGTGTTTCTCCTTCATCATATTCTCCCTCATGGAGAATTTCGGAATACACAGTTGATTGCCTCTGAACAGCAACCCTTCCTGGATAATGTAATCTATCCAAGGACTCCTTTCTCTGAGAACTGGATTCTCAGTTGCTTCATACGCCTCTGCAAAATCTGCATCTCCTACATACATGTCCCTGAGATTATCAAAACCCAATGTTTTGACTCGAAACTCCTGTAACAACAAACATTTCCTGCTCAAAGCATCAACCACTTTGTTAGTAGTACCCGAAATATGCTTAATCACAAACGTGAAATTCTACATAAACTCTACCCATTTTGCGTGTTTTTTATTCAACTTCTCCTGTTGAGTCACAAACTGCAATGCATGATTATCACTATACAATACAAATTCCTTTGGGATCAAGTAATGCCTCCACTTCTTCAGCGCCTGTATGATAGCATAAAATTCTTTATCATACGTGGAGTATTTCAGTTTCGCGTCATCTAGCTTCTCACTGAAATATGCAATCGGCATGTCTTCCTGACTCAAGACCGCTCCTATGGCATGCCCACTTGCGTCACATTTCACCTGAAACGTTTTCAGAAAGTCTGGCAACACCAACACTGGTTGCTCCATGATCTTCTGCTTCAACAGATTGAAGCTCTTTTCATCCTCAGTTGTCCAGTGAAAATATTTATGCCGCTTCTTCACTGTATCCATCATCGCTACGATAATTCCACTAAAATTCCTCATGAATTTTCTGTAGAAACTAGCCAATCCATGGAAACTCCTCACCTCGAATGCACTTCTCGATGATGGCCAATTTTTAATTACCTCCACTTTACTTGGATCCATCTTCAACTCATTCACCGATATGACAAATCCCAAGTAAATGAGTTATGTCTTCATAAATGAAGATTTCTTCACATTGATCAACAACTTCTCTTGCTGTAGCTTCTTCATCACAATGGCCAAATGCTTCAAGTGCTCTGCCACTGATCTGCTGTAAATCAATATATCGTCCAAGTACACAATGATGAACTTCCCAATGAACTCCCTCAGGACTTCATTCATCAACCTCATAAAAGTACTCAGTGCATTCGTCAAGCCAAACGGCATGACTAGCCATTCATACAAACCTTCGTTGGTTTTGAAGGTTGTCTTCCACTCATCACCTTCCCTCATGCGAATCTGATGATATCCTCTCTTCAAATCAATCTTTGAAAATTACCTTGCCCCACTCAAGCAATCCATCAGATCATCCATTCTCGGCAATGGAAATCTATACCTGATGGTTATTTTATTGATCGCTCTTGAATCAGTGCACATTCTCTAGCCTCCATCCTTCTTGGGACTAAGTACTGTTGGAACAACACATGGACGCAAGCTTTCCCTGACCAGTCCTTTGTCCATCAAATCCTAGACCTGCTTCTTGACCTCTTCATTTTCTTGCGGCGTTAACCTGTACACGGATTTATTCGGAAAACTAGCTCCTGGTATGAGGTCTATATGATGACTCACACTCCTCATCGGTGGAAATGAATGAGGTAATTCATCCACTATGATGTCAGCAAACTCTTTCAGCAATTCCTGAACTTCATCTGGCAAATCATCCACTCTTGTGCTAGTCAGAACAATCCTTGGCTTTCTGACCACAAGGAATTGTGGATCTTCCTTCTTCTTCATCTCTGTAAGAAGTTCCTTCCCACTCATGAGAAGTACCATGTTGTTCACTTCCAGTTTCACCTCCTTATCCTTTATCGGAAGCAACATATGGGTTCTCCCATTTTTCTCCAGGGTATAAGTGTTCATTCTCCCATCATGAATCACATTTTTTTCATATTGCCATGGTCTACCCAGCAATAAATGACATACGTCCATGGGAATAAAATCACATAAGATCTTATCATTATACCCTCCAATTTTGAATTCGACCAAACATTGTTTAGTAACAGTTACCTGGTGTCCCTTCTGTAGCCACGAAACTCTATATGGGCTAGGATGATCAGTTGTTTCCAGCTCCAGTTTCTCTACCATCTCTGTGGATACGAGATTATCCGTGCTACCACTGTCAACAATGACCTTGCACACCCTGTCCTTGGTCTTGCAAGATGTCCTGAAAAGTCTGGTCCTTTGAACCAAGCTTTCCACCTCCTTCTCAGGTGTCAAAAGGACTTTTCGCATCATAAGCGATCTTCCACCTTCAGCGTCTTCTACCTCAACATCATGCCTCTATGCTTTAGTGATGTGAGCTTCTCCAGTATCTTTCTTTTTCTCTAGACACTCATAAGACTTGTTCCCATTCTTTCCACACGTGAAGCATGTGATTACTCCACCTCAGCCTCTTCCCCTACCTCTGGTACGAGGAAAAGTATTTCCATCAGCATATCCTCCGCTCTGCTCATTATGTTGCCCTCTCTGTTCAACATATGGTTGTCGCTGTGAGGTTCCACCTCTTTCAACCTTACCCTGACGTTTCTTCCACTCCTCCTTGGGCTTCTGATATTTTTCCTGGGAAATTGCTTTGCCTCTTGGCTGGCTTCTGCCTCGCCCTCGCTGTCCTTTCTTTCATCTCAAATTCTCCTCGACTTTTAGAGCCATCTGATAAGCATCTTCCACCGTTCATATGGTTAGCATGCTCAATTCATCCTGAATGTCGTATCTCAGACCATTCATATATCTGGCAACCTTCTCATCATCGCTCTCCCGATGACCTGCTCTGATGTTCAGTCGATAGAATTCCTCAGTGTATTCTTTCACTGTCATCAGTTTCTGTCTTAGGTTCTGCATCCTCCTGAACAATGTGATTTGATAATCCCTTGGGATGAACTTTTCTTTCATCTTCACGATCATCCGATCCCAACTCTTAATCTTCTGCTTGCCTTTCCAGCGTCTGTCAGCTTGTAACTTGTCCCACCACAATGCTGCGTGTCCTTTCAAGCGTGTAATAGCATGCCTGCCTTCTTATCCTCTTCGATATCCTCATAATCAAAATATGTATCGAGAGCTCTAATCCAATCTAGAAGCTCTTCTGCATCCAGATTCCCTTCATAGACTGGAATGTCCACCTTTGTCTTTGCACCCATTCTGGCAATGGCTTTGATCAACCACTCGGTTGATGCATCTTTTGTTGTGACCTCTTCTTCATGTCCAGCTTCCTCTTCAACTTCGGAATCACTAAGATCCCATGCACCAACTCCACGTCTCTGAGCTGTCTCCATGTCTTCAAGTCTTGCTCGAAGATCTCTCATCTGTCTTTCCATTTCTGGATTTGTTGCTGGCCTGCCTCTTCTTCTCACCTCCCTATCTTCTGGATCAGGTGATTGTCTTTCCCTTCTCGGCGGCATGGTGACCTTTCCTTCTCTGCTACAGAAAGAAAAGAAATAAACCTTTCCTTTCCTGCTCTGATACCAAACCTGATGCAGCCGCACCTTAACTGGCACGTCTGCTTCCTCAGGATCTTCTTTCCTCTAGGCCCGAAGAACATTAAAGGTTCTTTTGATTCCCTATCGGGAATATTTCTTACCCACAGATTCTCTTCGGCGCAATCCCCCTTTCTTTAGTTGTCAGAGGATCAGAACTCGCGACTTCGCGAGTTCACTGTCTATCTCTGGACTCTCAAATCCCTGAGACCCAATGGCTTTGGTCAACGCTGACTTTCTCTCGCCTGGTCGGGACTTCGCTCTATCGCGTCTTCGCAACTCGCGACACCAAACACTTGAGTTTCCAACCTCCGATACGCGAGACGCCGAAATGCCGAAACTCGTGATCTCGCTCCCACGCGACTTCACTACTCGCGAGGTCGAATAACTTCCACATCTACTCCCAATGCCCGAGATGCCGAAACTCGTGATCTTGCTTCTCCTTTCCATGTCACCAACTCCCAGGGACCCACACCGTCTACGCAACCGTCAGGACTTCGCGTATCGCGATATCGCGACTTTTGTTGCAAAGATTTGGAGTCTCGACTTACGAACTACCGATGTGCTGATCCACGAGTAGAACCAACAATCCTCGTGATCCTGCTCAACTGCACCATTCTCCTGAACCTCAAATTTGGGGAATGTAACACCGTATCTCCCCTGCAACTTTCCAAGGTCTAACGGTCCTCAGTAACTCATGGATCCTCCTCAGAGAATACCGGCCATCTATCCTTTCCAAATGACCTCTACGAAATGACGAGGTGCTCTTCTGCAAAACTCATCACCCTGTGCACAAACCTGCGATGCTTCTTGCAACCTTTCAAGTGCAAATTTTCTTCACTATCCTTCAATGAATTTGAAGACCTATCCCTCCTGAGCTTTCCTATGACTTTAAGTCCTCCTGGAAATTATTTTCTCTCACTCCTTGCGGCAAGTCTTCAACAACGCCTAAGTGTTGAAGCTTCGACTCTGTGAAAACCTGCAGCAGCAGTCTTAATTCCCTTTGCTCAGAATCGCAACTCTAAGACTTAGTCTAGCCTGCGCACGCCTTGCACGTCTCTGGTGCCAAATATGCACTTCTGAGGTGAATGAGAACAAAAGCTAACTCTAATTGAACCTTTCTGTCAACGCACTCCTTGCGGACAATTCAACTGCACTCCTTGCAGGAATATCTTGGCTCAATTAGAGAAACAATTGAAACTCATTCACATTCCCTCTCAGACTTCAATTCAACCATGAAATCACATACACAGCATATAAAAGCAAATGTATGACAGAAAGCAAACATTCATGAGCATATTAACATAAATACACAGAGAATAACACGAGCCATGAATTTGAATCAGAACTCTTTCTATTAATTCAAATGTCTGTACATGGGTGTTCTTCATACACTTCTCTGCATGCTCTCTTCAACAATGCTTCTTCATAATAATGCTCAGGCTAATGTTACAAATGCACAATGAGGGTGTCTATATCCCGTTTCCCTCTTGCGCTCTAAAGCTATCAAATCTAGAATTAAATTCCTATCTAACTACATTAAGTCTATTAAATGCCTCATCTACCTAAGGACAAGAGCTATCCACTCAAGGTCCATTACAATTTACAAGTGCGCCTTCATAAATGGCTTCATTAAAAACTTGCCCAACAATCCCAAAGTGTTTTCAAAATTTTGTGCTGGCGTTGTCCAGCTGTCTTCCGCTTCCGCGCTGGATCGGTTGACGTGGGCGATGCTCCTACATCACCTAACCTTATTGCTATCCCTAGTCCAAATCCTAGTTCCTATTAAACAATGCATGAAGCTAATCCCAATAATCTAGACCCCTCCTCTCATCCCACATGTTAGTGAAAGTATTATAAGGTTCCAAAGGACACTACTAAAAAATGTTTATTCTTATAATAATAATTCACATCCAAATCCTTGTACATAGATGAGAAATCCCTTGATGATCCTAGGGTACACCAATATTTGGACACTTCTCCCCAACAAAAAATAGTCTCTATTCAAAACTCTATTGAAAAACATCCCTCATTACTCATAATGATGAATGAAATTTATTCCCCTCTCTAAGTCTCCTTTTTACTCATAATTGTTAGATCAAAGACCAACTAGCCACTATAATCCTTGGCAATTGTAACCAAATTAATTGCATTTTCCATCACTCCTCACCCCTCTCCTTATCATTGGGGCTTTGTACAATAGGACATAACTCATGTTCTCATTAATAAACATTGTGGAGTCACCCTTGTCATAGGGATTTTTCAATAGAATGTTGAATGCTATGTATCTCCCCTTGATTACTCTAATTTACTCTTGAACATATCATATGAACAACAATGAAATTATTTATAAGATGTCCATTGAAATACCTATCAACTCTTTAAAGATAACAAAACCTACGAACTCATCTTTATTGTAATACCCTTTCCATGTAATGATGTTACCAAGACATCCTACGTAAATATATTTCTCTCTTAGTTGTAACTCACATCCAACCATTTCATATGGTTTCACTTTCTATCTTCCACGCATTCCAAATGATACCTTCTCATCCTTCTACCCAATGAAAAACAATGAAATTCTTTATAATATGCTCATTTCAATACTTATCAACTCTATAAAGATGATGAAAACTATGAACACACCTATTGAAATACCTCTTACTTATAATGTTAATACCCAACAAAACATAATACATAAATACCTTTCTCTCCCACTTTTACATCACATCAATCCATGTCATCTCATATGGTTGCACTATCCCTCTTCCAAACTCTCTAAATAATAGATTCTCATCATTCCACCTAGGTGCACTCTCACTCTGCTATTCTCATTCTAAATCCCAAACCTCCCCAATGATTTTTAACTCAACATTTTTTTTTCTACCACACAAGAATTAACAAAATACATATATGATCTATTATACCTAGTTCCATAATTTCTTTCCCTTGTCTTCTCGTTGGCTACAACAATGAGGTAGCCCCTTTTTCTTCTATGCCTTCTCTTTTCCTTATTTTTCTATTAGTTATCAAAATCAACATTTGCTAACATTAAAAAGGTCCCATGTCTTAACACACTTTTATCAAGTTGAATGAAGCCTTGTTCCTATTGGGAGTTTTTTTCGGCTAGCTTAGCCTTCCCATTATCAACTCTAGCCACTTCTTACCTAGTAGCACCCAATATTACCTAGTTCTCCCCTTGTCTTCTTCCTCTCCTAGTGTTCCATGCTCTCCTACATACCCTTCCTCTTTTCCTAGTCCTTCAAATGCTTGGGGAAAGTATTGCCTCTCCTCCTTAGCTCTTCTTCCTTAGACCCCTTTTTCTCCATTTTTATTTGGTCATAATATTGTTGGGTCCCTTATAGGTCATTATCTCAATAAAGACCCTACTTGCGATAACCTCTACCTAGTTAGGATCAACTATCACTTCTTTGGTCAGTTTTCCAAGATGTCCCCCTTAATGGTCACATTCCATAGCTTGCAACTATGGAGCCCCTCCCAATGGTGACATCATATCTTCCTGTGATCCTCTCTCCTCCACTGGTACCATTGGTATTTTTCACCTCTACGCTTGCATTGAACTTAGGTTGATGCATGTCACCTCCTACGCTTGCATAAAATACCCCACTGGTGTATGCCACCTCTCGTTCTTGCACTAAATCTAGGCTATCGTGTGTTGTTTTTGTGCTTTTGATGACTCTATATTACTATTTTCTGATGCCTATTATTCTCACACTCTCCATATTATCGTATGTCACATGGGACTCATGCTATGTCCTTGATTAGTGTATGGTGCCTTGATGACTACATAAATTATAGAACAATGAATGTCATTTGTTACGCTCACCTTAAATCCAAGTTGCCATATGTTACATTTATTCTTGTGATAACCCTATATTAGAGTGTGTTTCCTCTCTCTCTCATGTTCACTCTTAGTCAGTTTATATCAACTCATGCCTTTTTCCAATGTCATGCCAGTGTCATCAACTTCTTTCTCTTGCCTTTTTTAGAACTACCCTAACACCACAACCTCCCATCTTTACCTTTTCATCTATCCTCCATAATTTCCATAAAAGATCATGTTTCTAATCCTACCTCACTTGTGGTAATATGTCAATCTCTGTGATGTAGGTATCTAGCTAAACATGTTCTTTCATTGGTCATTTCTCATTCTTGGAAATGAAAGTATTTATTAGTCTACCCCCTGTGTATTGATCATATTCATGATGTACCCAAAATTTTGGACCTCATTATTATTGTCCTTTTTGTATGCTCCAACAATTGTGCAAGTGACATTCACAAGTCTTTTCCTATTATATTAGTAATATTCCTCTTATTATTACCAAGGAAGGAATTGATAACTAGCCCTTACATACACTATGCCTAAATTATCGAGGCATCAAATAACATTATGTTTTTACAAGAATATATGAGTCAATGTCATAACGACCCTTTAGGTTTGTAAGAGTTTCCAATTCTTCAAGGTGTTAAGAGCCATTCTTTCCCAAATCATTCAGAACATAGAAGAAAATTGATCAATAGCTTATACATAGGTGATGAAATAGATTTTACAACCTTTTCATAAATCACAACCTTTTTACTGATGGTGTCTTCATGTGTTCAAAACCTTACTTTACAAACCTAACAATATTTCTACCTTTCAACATTCTCATGAACCCTTGGGTTTACCATTGGTCCTTGTGGGTCATAAATTTCCACTCACCAAATTCATACAAATTGAAATTTTTGTCACTTGCACAAGCCTATATGACATCAAAAATATATGAATTCAACTTGGAGTAGACATTTTCCCTTTAAGTTGATGATCCCCATCAACTTTGGGACTCAATGTCTCTTCATTAAATTCTCCTTCTAATGAGGATGGCATAGACAACTTCAAATGATACACATATACATTGGAATATTTTCCCATATATGGTGACCAATCCAAGCAAATAGCTTTTATTCATTCTTATCCAAAATCCTAAAATATCATTTTAAATCTTTCTTTGGTGGGTGCAACAACACTTGATCTAACTTAGGAGGTATGTGTTTTTCAATGCTTATCATGCCTCTTTTCGTAACTTGATTGAGATTAATACAAGGTTTCTTATACCTACACGTGTTCGTGGATTTTTATTTTTAATGAAATTCACATATTTTCCCATTGATCAATTTTCTTAATTGTTCCACTTTGAGGGCTAAAATTTCAATTTAAAGTGAGTATGATAAAATATGAGAAAGTCATAGGTGGAGTATTTGAGGTGAGAAATGAATTGTGAAATTAACAATGATATATATAAATGACAAACAATCTTCCCAAATATTGGGATGTTATAGCCTCACAAAAAATGAACCAATGTTTGATTTATATCCTTGGGATACTCATGCAGTTGTAAATAAAAGAGACACTTCTCTTCAAATTATATCCATTATCATCTAGATTGTGGATTAAAAGTTTCTTGAGAATCTATTATATCTACTACACATGATAAATGTAGATATTCCAAAATGCACCTTTACATGATTGAAGAAGATAATTACATCTTGTTTTCATGTTTCAACATGGTATAAAAACTACCATATTATTTAGTCTTGTTTACTCTAAAATGTATATCGACTTTACAACTTCAACCTTCCCACATGAGCTTATTCTTGGCTCTCCTTTATAAAAAAAAAAATCATGAAATTTATACTTTAATCCTCCTTCAAGCCTACAATCATCTCAAAGACTTGAGACATGCATATATATACAAGTTTTTTAAGGTTTTAACCATTTGCCAAAATTTGAGCTAGATGTAGGTAATCCATTATATTCTTCAAGTACATAAGAGTTTAACTTTAGAGCTATGGTCAAATAAAAAACAAGAGGTCTTAAAGGAAATTGACCATGTGGTTTTGTATATATTTACCATACTTGATTACCGAATCAAAATGTTGTAGAATACCATTCACATGAAGTCTGGGCTTTTTGTGACTTGGATCAATTGACAAGGATTATAAAAGCTTATGATTTGAGTGAATTGTTTTTTGTTTTCCCAACAAATAGTTCATGTAGTACTTCAATGCCTAAACTATGATGTACAATTCCTAATCTTATTTGGGGTATATTATGATTGCAACAACAAAAGTTTCAAGTTTTATGTTATCCAACCCCTTCATTGTATCAAAGGTTCCCCCATTATGTATCATGTGACATTTTCTTTGATTTCAAATGAAATTGCAAGTTTCATTATATTTAATATTGATGCATTACAATTCTTTCATGTCAAAGCTTCAATTACTTGGTTTTCAATTGCAATGAATTGAAAGGTTCTACTTTCCTTTTCTAATGTGCATTGAAGAGACACTTCATTCCTAAATAATTTGCTAACCCCATGAATTACCTTGGTTCAATTAAATTATCTAGGATCAACCAATTTACAAATAATTTTATATTTCTTAGGTCAATAAAAAATTCACATCCTCTAACTACAAAATCCATACACAACAATAATTGTTTTCCAAGCTCATATTTCTTCATGTTGGCTTGTAATTAATTGTGTTGAAGGGTTAAAAATATCATCTCCAAATGTTTCAAATGATCTTCCCAAATCTTGCTAAAAGTCAAAGTATCATCCAAGGAGGCTACAATAAAGGTGTTCGAGAAATGGTCTTAAGATATCATCCATCAATCTTAGAAGTGTTTTCATAGTATTGTGTAATATAAATTGCATAATGACTCACTCATGCAATCCATGTGTTTTTTGAAAGTAATATTCCAAATTATTCTTTTTGTATATTGTCATATTAGTATCCAACTTCATGATAACACACGCTTCCAATATTTGGTTGATTAGTGACTTGATTATTTGTAGGGGATATATATATATATATATATACTACAATATTGTTCAATCTAAAAGATATACACATTTTCTCTAACATCCATCTTTGAATAGAGATGTCAGCTACACCTCTGGACCTGCACACCTGCTACACTTCTCATCAATGAATTACTTCCTATCTTGTTGAATGCCAAGGTCACCATACCACTCACGACAAATCGCTATCCTAAGTTGTTTTTAAAAAGAACTTCTTGCATATTGTTGAGAAAGTAGAGACATTATAATATGGCATTACCATATTACAATGTAATATGGTATTACCATATTACATTGTAATATGGCAATGCCATATTACATTGTAATATGGCATTACCATATTACATTGTAATATGGCAATGCCATATTACATTGTAATATGGCATTACCATATTACATTGTAATATGGCATTACCATATTACATTGTAATATGGCATTACCATATTGCATTGTAATATGGAATTACCATATTACAATGTAATATGGTAATACCATATATGATGTAAAAAAAAAATTAAAACTTAAAGGATGCGTCACAATCTCCAAATGTTTCAAATGATCTTCCCAAATTTTGCTAAAAGTCAAAATATCATCCAAGGAGGCTGCAATAAAGGTGTTCGAGAAATGGTCTTAAGATATCATCCATCAATCTTAGAAGTGTTGTCATAGTATTGTGTAATAGAAATTGCATAATGACTCACTCATGCAATCCATGTGTTTTTTGAAAGTAATATTCCAAATTATTCTTTTTGTATATTGTCATATTAGTATCCTTACATCTAATCCAACTTCATGATAACACATGCTTTCAATATTTGGTTGATTAGTGTATTGATTATTTGTAGGGGATATATATATATAATATAATATTGTTCAATCTAAAATATATACACATTTTCTCTAACATCCATCTTTGAATAGAAATGTCAGCTAGACCTGTGGACCTGCACACCTGCTACACTTCTCATCAATGAATTACTTCCTATATTGTTGAATGCCAAGGTCACCATCCCACTCAGGACAAATCACTATCCTAAGTTGTTTTTAAAAATAACTTCTTGCATCTTGTTGAGAAAGTAGAGACATTGTAATATGGCATTACCATATTACAATGTAATATGGTAATACCATATATCGTGTATTTTTATTTTTTTTTAAACTTAAAGGATGCATTGCAATATCCACAATAGTTCGTCGGAAGCCAATTTGTAATATGGCAATACCATATTACATTGTAATATGGTAATACCATATTCCATTGTAATATGGAAATACCATATTACATTGTAATATGGAAATACCATATTCCATTGTAATATGGCAATACCATATTACATTGTAATATGGCATTACCATATTACATTGTAATATGGAATTACCATATTACAATGTAATATGGTAATACCATATATCGTGTATTTTTTTTTTTTAAACTTAAAGGATGCGTCGCAATATCCACGATAGTTCGTCGGAAGCCAATTTGTATTTTGAACAACTCTGGCAATAGAGACAAAAGTTTGTCGCAATTTGCCACAGTTTTTCGGTGCACATACAACATCTGCGTCGTAAGTTTGGTCTTGGCATAAATTTTTGTCGCTATTGCCACACTTTTTTGTCGCAATTTGCCATGGTTTTGCGTCACAAATACAGCATCTGCATCGTAAGTTTTTGTCTTGGCATAAATTTTCGTCGTTATTGCCATGCTTTTTTGTCGCAATTTACCACGGTTTTGCGTCGCACATACAACATCTGCATCATAAGTTTTTGTCTTGACATAAATTTTTCGTCGCTATTTCCACGCTTTTGCGTCGCAACTTTCCATATTTTTTTTACATTGCGATGACACGTGGAGAGCTAATTTCGTTGTTGTTTCCACAAACACCTGGTTCGTGGATATAGCGACGAAAATAAAAAGACGAAAAAAAAGTCTTGGCTTTCGTGGAAATTGCGACGGATAAGTGTGGAAATAGAAATGAAAAACCGTCACAAATTTAGTCATATGTACTAGTGCTATATACAACATGCTTACAATCGAGCCTTACATTCTTCCACTCAATGTTCGTCATTCAAGACATGTTTTGGGTATTTACCTAAGGTCCCTTTGGACTTGAAGTATGGGAGAGATGTCAATTCAAATGAAGAAAGAAATCAAGACAAGGCCCGTAATTTCATTCAAAGGATCCAGCAGGTACACCAAGATGTCAAGGAAAAAATGGAGAAATTTCAAGCACATAATAAATCTCGACATGACAAACACATGGTTGATCATCAATTCCAAGTTGGAGACCAGGTATGGCTTCAAATAAACAAGGATAGATTGAAGGGTCAAGGAAAGAAACTCAATCCCATCTGATATGGACTCTTCACTATTTTGGAGAAAAGAGGTAGAAATGTTTTTCGTTTATATCTTCCACCATATATGCAAATTTACTTAGTTGTAAATGTGGAAAACTAGAAAAAAATTTATCCTCCCATGATCATGGATCAAGGTGAGGAAGTTTCAATACCTTCAGTTGATGAGTTTTCTCCTGAGTACTTGGACGAGTTGAAGGAATATATCATCTTGGAAAAAAGGACGAGGACTTCACGTAGGGGTGATGTTCATTATCTTTAAGTGGGATTAAATGGAACACATCAAAGCAAGGAAAAGTGGATTGATAAAGACAAGGTGAGGGAAATCGTCCCTCACTTATATTTTGATTAATGAAAGCTTTTGGTGGTCCAAAAATATCTTAGTGGGAAGGCATGATCCAAAAAGGATCCAGAGAAGGATAAGGATAACTCAAAATTCCCAGAAGCACCTCAGGAAGATCAGAATGGCCTCAACAGACAGACAAAGGGAAAAAATTCAAAGCCCTCAAAACTCATTGAAATTGGCATCATCACGAAGAACGTGTCACAAGATTTCCAACGACGTAAATGACTCGTCAAATAGAGTTACAGATCAAAACATATTTGTGACACATGAAGAGGGTGACATGTGCAAAATGATGATGTGGCAGCATAAGAGGCTTCCACGTGTCACTTGATTTTGGAATTTTTCGTTCAGTCCATGGACCAATGGGAAAGTGACATGTGGTAGTCTGTACAACCACGTGGTAGATTGTACAACGACCTGACATGTGACATGGCAGGTTGATGTGGTAGAGGTGACATGGTAGGTCCGTGTAGTATAGGGACATCGGCCAATGAGAGGCCACCACGTGGCCCAGTCATGGGCTTCCACGCGGGAGTGGGAAAATGCACAAGGACGCTCAACAAATGAAATTAAAAATTAAAAAAAGGGGTTGGTTGGCGCCAACCTATAGTCTTCCAAATATAACACATAATCCACCAAAATTTTGGGGTTGTTTGCCACCAGATCTGGTGGGATCTTCCATATGAGACTATACTCCAAAGTTAGTAGGGGTTACAACCACATATTGTATCATTACATCATAGTGACAAAAATGGGAGGTCTGCGGGTTCAACCCTGGGACCTCCCCAACAAACAAATGCCTGAACATAACTCCACCAATCATTTGGGCTAACTCCCCCATTGTTTAATCCACCCTCAACTATTATTTAAAAAAAAAAAAATCCAGTGTAAGGGGTCAAACCAAGGGCGCGCATTCGTATAGATGGGGCACGGAAAATGATAAATTTTCCCATGAATTTATTATAGTTGCAGGCATGGAAATCGAGACAAAATTTCTCATGGGTGTAAAAGTACCAGACTCAGATAGAGGCACGGAGATAGTCATTTTGGGGTAATTCGACAACATGAATTCATTGGTGCTGTTTGTTTTCTGATCTGAACAAATATTTTGTAGCTTAAGTCAAGAATGAGGTACACTTGTGTATTTTTCCAAATTCTTTTGTTGAGTTAATAAAAAGGCCTACCCATTTGAGAGTAGGACACGAAGATGTAGTCCACTAGGGACGAACTCCGTTATCAAGTTTTTTTGTTTATATCTAATTCATATGTCTCTTCATTATTGAGTTTTTCCTTCTTTATGGTGCACTTCATTTTATTCTCATTTAATACAATTATTTAATAAGTCACATCAATGAAAATATCCTGGATCAGAACATTATTCTCTCGATAAATGTTAGGAATGGTCCTTCTAGTAGCCATAGCCATATTTTTACTTTCAACATTTCTTGCCACCCTAAATTCATTCTCCAATGATTTGGGTTCCCAATGGAGAACCTCATGTTGAATGTTATCCTTTAAAGTTCCTATGAATACATCAATCAGGTGCTCATCTAGAATATATGTTACCTTTATATTCAATCTTTGGTAGTTCTCAATGTGCTCTACATATGAAATATTTTGTTTGAGATTTATCAATTGGCTAAAGAAGGTATTGCTCCTTGTATCCTCATAGTGTTCTACCATTTCTTTTGTGAAAATTATCCAACTGACAAGTGATTTGCGAGAACAAAGCCATCAATACCACACAAATTGATTGGGTTCTAAATATAAAGAACAATTCCTACCTTTTCTGTATGTGGCACATCATGTATATCAAATAATTGCTCCATCTAAAGTATGCATGTGATTGGATCCTTTCCATCAAACTTCCTCATATCGATCTTAGGAAAGTGGTTGGTCTTCAACCCAATGTTGGAGTTTCTCCATTCTTGATTCTTATGTCCTCATCATGAATTTCATGGGATACATTTTGGCTTTCAGGTGTCCTCTCTATTATAAAAAATTTCAATCCTTACATGGTCTCCCTTTCTAAACCCCCCATCTTAGTATCCATTATTGCCTCCAACTTAACTTCAGTTGAATCCATCATCCCTTGTAGTTCATCTTTTGTTACTGTCTTCTTTTGTAAATCATTTATGTCTCTACACATTACTTCACCTTCATCAAGAGTCCAAGTAGGACTGTCTAGAGGCTTAATTGGTGTAGAAGTTCCATTTTTTGGTGGCATGTTGGCCAAGTATCACTTTTAAACCTTGATTTAGAGGTGGTTATGCTAGACAATACTTATTTTGTTGTATCTCCAAAATTTCGGCCCTTCTGGGTCTAAAAAATTATTTTTGTAGTTGTATGATACATCTTATCTACAATGCCACAAGTCTGATCAAAATTGGATGTGACAAGTGGAAGTTATGGTAACTTCACCACACCTTGTTGATTTTTGTCCCTTCTAGGAGAGCATACTTGTAAAGAGTTCCAAGATCACAATATCTGATATTTGATTCTGAAATATGTACCATATTTACTACAGACTATATACTATCCAATGAAACTTGTCTCACTTAATTTGGATACTCACTGAAGAAGATATCAATGTTTTACCCAGAAGACTTATTTGAGACTAGTTAATATGACTAGTTAGATACCCTATCTTGCATAGGGTGTATATACAAACTTTGGATAATCCAGAAGCTGAAATTTTTATCAAAAAATCCTTAATAATTTCTATGAATATCCTTTGGATTTCAGGGTCTGCAATGTTACAAAAACAATTGTATAGCGAAAATTCTGAGATGACTAAATTCAGGATGATTTTAGAACCCTATATTACATAGGCTATATCGTCGAAAGTATAAGGCCTCAAGAGTTGAAATGTTTTCCTCACATACCTTGGTCCATCTATTAAATATCCTCCAATTGTTTCCTTATGAAACGTCATAGAAAACAAGTTCTAGCAAAAATTCCAAGGTGTCGCAGGTGTAGTAGTGAAACCCCAAGACTTTGAGCTCTGAAACCAAATGTTAGGAACCAAATATCAAGATAGCATAGAAAAAACTTAGAATAAGTGATCAACACCTTGAAAAAGAGATAATTTCAAACAATAAGCCTCTTCGAGGAGGCAACCTCCTTATACACCACATAATTTCCAAATATAAGATAATTCCAAATGAAAAGGTCTCTTTGGTATATACAAGAGACTAGGAGGCACAATTACAACTAATGGACCCAAGCCGGCATAAATAAAATAACATTACTAAAGTAGTATTCCCTAATTAAGAGGTAATGTGCCACTATTTAGGGCTTAACATGAATTTTGAGATGGGCATTGGTTGTTGAGTGGAGCTGAGAGGTGAATTGTGGAAGGTTGAGATATTGGTGGGATAGGTGTTGTTCTTCAGGTTTGGGCATGAAGAGATATGAACCCTTGGGGTTTCCTAGAGCTAGGTACTTGGTGAGGTTGTTCCTAGTTGGATGGGAGGTAAATCTAGTTTCGGTAATCTAATTTTGAGAGGAGTGCATCTAATTGATATGATGTGAGCTACTTTACTAGACTGAATCAAATCTAATAAGAGGTATTTCTCACCACTATTGATCAATTGCTAAATTGTTATTAATTTCCAAATGAAATGTTGTAATCTACTACAAATGTTGTTATGTTGTTAGTAAATAGTAAATATAAATTGTTGTTTTTAAATTTTTCATACAAATGAATAAAAATTATTTTGATTACAATAGAAATATATAAATTATATATAAATATCACCATAGAATAATTACATATGTTCATAACCATATTTGCATTAGAATAGACTATCTGAATTAGATAAGAGAATCAGTACAGGAGATTATGGCCCCTGAATATACTGAAGGGTTCTTACAATATGATTTGAAGGAATTTGAGAGTGCACTTCAAATGAAAGACTAAAATACATAAAAATACTAAAACATCATTAAAACAATAAAAAAAAAACATAAAAAGACTAAAATACCTTACTTGAAAAAGATTATAGTTCCATGATACATGTGTGTGAGATATTTCCATAGAGAAAGTTGATACAACTGCCACATCAACAATCGAAGTGATTGATGCATCCCAAAATGACTTAGGAGTACTATTATCTTGTAGCAACTGCACAAGAAAAATAATTACATATTTATTTAAAACGCAATAAACTATATATACAATAATTCTTATTTTTGTGTGTGTAATAAAAAAAAATCCATAAAAATGTTTTCACACTAACCTCATCCATGAAACTATCCTATATAATATTCTACATCAATCCATAACAATTATACTTACATCTTGAGAATATATGAGGATTGCATGAACTAGGATCATAATGGCTAGTCTATCCATGTTATTTTCGTTATTGGACTCATCTACATGGCCTAAAGGTCTAACCACTAGCCATCCATTACCAGGTTGGACATTGTCTGAAGATTCCTCCTGGCATGACAAAGTGGTGAATGTGCTATGCTAAATAAAACTATGGGTTAGGGTGGTAAGATGTTTGGTTTGACACATGAACTATTCGAAATCCTAGGATATTAGGTATTGAGGTTAGGAATCCACCTAAGAGCATGAGGCCCTCCTAGTGGGTCATGATTGAAATTCTATTGGTCTTGCATAGGCCCATGAAGTACCTCCTAAATTTCACCAATGTCAAATTAGTTGACATGGAGACCTAAAAAAAAGTTGGCCAACAATGTTTTGAGAAAATACAGTGACACCTCCCTTACTATCATGTACCCAGCACCCATGTTGAGTCTCGTCAATGCAGAAAATGAATTTTCTTGCTAAATACAAATTTAAATATGCCCCATACGTACAAAAGAAGAGCCAAGGGGAACAACTCCCATAACAATTACAACAAAACCATATGTTGATTTTCTTATGCATATACCAACATTTATAAAAACGGGAATGCATCCAGAAAACCATAGAGAAAACAAACACATTATTCAAATATTCATATACAAAGTGGAATAATCATAATAAACAATAGAGAAATTATCTATTTATAAATATAAACAACTGGATCCATATGAAGGATGAACCTCCCAACCATAAGCACTGTTGCTCCAAATCTCAAAATTAGACCACCCCTGTGTTGAGCATATGAATCCATAAGGAGGTCCAGTCCCCTGGTTGTCCTACAACAATTCCAATCCACCAACTCTCTGTTCCCAACAACCTTCACAACCTATGGAACGTGCCCTCTTCATTTCTCATGGTCCCTTATGTTGTACCATTCATTCATCGGGGATTCTAGCGCACTTTGTTGGCTAGGAATATCTTAGCTGTGGACTTCATGAACTCTAGGTTGTTTCAAGAGTTCTCACAACAACCTTCACAAGGCTCTTGATCCATTTCCTCAACATGAAATGCACTACAAGATTATAACTTGTTGTACAGGCACACATGCCTCATTTTCAGCACAAGACATAGTCAAACAATGGATTCCTTCAAGATTATCATGGATGGTTCTATTTACAACACTCAACTCTCATTTTTCTACCCAAAATCTACATGCAAAAACTATCCACATTCCCCATACAAATTTCCTTATTCTCCCTTTCTTGCTTGGCTATCACTCTTCCCAAAGATGATTGTACTTCAACCCCATGCTCCCCAGTAACTAAAGGATGTCCCTCCTCACACCCACCATATTACATGGGTTTAATGATTGGATTTGGGAACACTCAACAACAAAGTAAAAGGTTTACACAGTGACAATAATTCATGGAATTGGGTTGGATTAATACCCTTAAACAAAATACCCCTTGTACCCCTCTCTCTTGTGTAATCATAGCCCCCCATCATTTTCATCCCTCTCATATCAAATCCAATGATTATTAATTTTATTAATTAATTCAATGCACTTAATATACAATTTGGACCCTGAATATATTAATCAATACAGGCTCTTTTCCCCAAACATATCGACTCACCATTCTAATGACAGTTAGACAATTACATTATAATCGATGAGATTAAAACTAGGGATGTTACATGTATATTTCAAGGAGGTTTGTCAAAAACCACAAACCACCTATCCATACAATTGTATATAAAATATTGGTATGTGCATCGGTCCATAGAAACATGCTTATTTGCTAGAGGAGGATGTAAACTAGTTCTATGGTCAACAAACAATGTCATTAAATGTTGTTTTGAAATTTGTAAATCTCTCACCTAGTTCTATTTAACCATGTCCTATAGTAATCAAACACCCTAGCCCCATATTCAACAATATTAGATAATTGACCTTGGACATTGGCAATTAATGGGAGATACACTAGTTTGAAGGGATGTAACAAGGGAAATGTGTGATGGCTTTCTGGTGCTTCTAAAATAGCCAATTAGGTTTTTGAGTGATTCAATGTCATTGTTAATTTTAGTTTTTTCATCGTTACCTAGTGGTTGGGGGTTAGTGTTGGGTATTGATTTAGTAGGTTATGGTGGATTTTAGTTTTATTCATGTGTATGGTCCATGAAAATATAGTCTATATGTTTCATTTGAACAAGAACAAAATAATTTTTGTTTTCTTTCTTAATTTATAGAATTTAAGAAATGTAAATAAAATAAATTGATAGATAAGTACCTTGAATGAATGGTATAAATAATAAATGATAACAACGGAAACCTTTTTTTTAATTGTCATAGGAACATGTACTCCTTCTTCCCCTCAAAATGTGCCTTGTACTAATAACATGTTACATGATTTATAAATGAAGTTGTGGCCCTATTCCTTTAAAAATAGACATGGGAATTTATGTGCATTATTGATCATATTCATTCCTAAAATGCTCACATGTTCCCTTCAAATCTGATTTTGTGGTCTAGTTGGTAGGCTACATGACAATTCAGAGAATCTCAAAGCTAATTATAAAGGAATGGGTGTGATCTCACATGAGTGTATTCTTGGGCTCTCCATTGCCACTTTTTCATCCATCAACTTCATATGAGGACCCTTAAGTCTTTTAATCACAAAGGATTATCAACTTTAAAAATAATATTAACATCCACTTAAACATGTATTCTATGGTTTTAATGACAAAGGAAAACCACTACTTAAATGATAATGAGAAAATATTTATTTATGTTATCCAGTCTAAAAAAATTCTTATAAGATATAAAAATATAAATTTTTGGTCTTTTCTAGAAAGATGTCTTTGTAATTCCTTTCTTTATAAGGTCAATTTAAAAAAAATGTCTATATAATTTCTTTCTCAGAAAAATAAAATTTTGTTTCAAATCAATATGAACTAACTATTGATTATATGCTACATATGTAACATACCTAGAAACCTTTGTGCTCTAATGCTACAAGGTACTTTTTGAAAATTATAATTTTTCCTTCATTTTGTTGCTTTGATACCATTTTTTTTATAATGAGCCTTCTAGTTGGGTTGAAATCTACATTTTTGTAGTTCTCTCATGTAAACATAATGAAACATCCGATGGAAAATGATATAATATTTATAATGCAAGAATAAATATAAAAAAAATACAACATTGAGTTCACAAAAAAATAACAATATACACATAATTACAAATTAAACCATATTATTTATGTTTTCGGGAATTAAATCACCAATTGGATGCAGATGAAGGATGTTCCACGCAACCATAGTCTCTTTATTTTCTATATTTTTTTCTAATCAAGGCCACCCTCGAGCTGAGACTATGAGTCCACAAGGGAGAAACCTCCTATGGCTCGCTCTAATCCTCTCACATAGCCCAATTTTTCAGATATCACAATCTATAAACTTTCAAAACAATCTCAATCCACAAGTTCTCTTTCCCTTTCAACCTGCAAAAACCAACGAACTAAATCCCCTTCTCCATCATGCAATCCCTCAAGCTAACCCGCTTCCCTCCTTAGATCCAACATAGACTTGCCAGAAAATCTCACTATTAGGAACTCAAGCTTACCTCTATGACAACAATTATCCTCACACAAGGTCATAATTTCCTCATGGTTTCGTTCCCATAATCTTTATTACAACCTTAATGCAACACGTTAGTCTACGAGACAAACTTCTAGGGAAGAATGAACAAACACCAACCCAACAACCTTTGCATGACCAATATCATAGGTTATATTTGCATGCCAACGATTAGCCACATGTCCTCCTAATAAGCCCACGTATCTCACTTCCTCACTAACTCCAAGGTTCAAAGACTTTGGAAAATATAAAGTAAAGGACTTAGGCTTATGATATAAAAATGTTAATTTACTTGGCCCCCCAAGCCCCATTTTTTCCCCCTTTGGTGGAATCATAGCCCTTAGTGTGGAGCCTATAATTTATTGTATTATCGTTTAATGCACAAATTACATATCATTGATTGTATTTTGGACCTTCATCATATATACATTGTTAATTTAGAGATCAAAACTAAGGTGTTACAACATAAAATCTAATTGACGAACTAAATTTTAGGTTGGAGTTCTGATTCATGACCCTGGCCCTGGCTTATTATTTTCATATGTATTGGAATAACTCCTACTTGTTTTGTTAATTAATACTAGATTATTCATCATATCATATGGGTTGTCATTCATTATTGTATAGATCAATGTGAGGTAGAAAACGTGCTCTTTATGTGAGTTGTTTTATTTTAGGTTCTTAGATCTAGCTGGATGTGAGAGATCTTCTCCAACAAGCTAGCTCCTAGTTTACAATATAGTAGAGATATTCTCTCAACTAGTTTGTTAAGCCAAAGTGTGATACATTTATATGTAACATTGTTGGTTGAATACATATTGCTCGATTTATTTTTTCATAAAATGAAATCATGTCTACTCCATCATTTCCTTTCATGGTATTAAAGAGGAATTGGGATTGACTCACTGAAGAACCAAAAAAAAATATGTGAATTCTAATCCTATGTAAATAAAGGATAAGTAGGATTAGCTTACTCTATCATTTCCTTTCATGGTATTAGAGAGGGACTCGGATTGACTCCCTCACCAGAGAACCGACAAAAATGTGAGAACCAAGAAAAATGAGAGAAATGTGAGTTATAATCCTCTGTAAATAAAGGATAAGAAATAAAGGATAAGTAGGATTAGCTTAGTGAAGGAGAATGAATTGTTGGTGAGAGTAGATTGTTTATTGAGTGACTGTTTCTGCGTTAAAATGTTTATGAGTGGGTATCCGTCTGCACAAGTTGCAGGTATGAGTTGCCTTTGAAAAGGCCGCCAATTTGATTGCTGCCAGAGATCTTCTCGGAAGAGTAGTAGTCCATGGATCACAGTAGCCAAGGGAGTCAAGATGAGCGTTGAAGAGACCACCATATCCGCAGATTTGTGTAACTCTACGATCTGTCGGGAGAGATGGGGAAAAGAGGGTGGGGAGAGAGGGTGTGGAGAGAGGGTGGGGAATTTCCATTTCCATCATATGAAGGCCATCATCATTAGGACCATCAACATGGATGAATGCAATCCCTACTTCTTTAAACAAGAAGCTCGAAATTTCCGGCTCAGCGTCCTCAAAGAGGAGAATTTGGGAGGAGGAAGAGCAACAGCTGGGCTTACGGGATTGGCTGAGGCTCGGAAACCACACCCTCGATGGGTTCTGATACAAGGAGAACTTCACCATTCACTGCTGCAAATTCGGATTCAACCGCCGGCCAAGGAGAAAGATGATGAGGGTGTGTGCATTAGCAGATGACAACAAGGATTCCAAGGTTGTGTTTCCAGCACGCCTGTGCACTCTCAGAGCTTTCCATGAAAGAGGAGATAATGTTGTGAAAGTCGAGCCCCAGCCTGACAGAATGCCATGTTTCTTCAACTCCCTTGTCGCAAGTGTCGACCATGTAGCCAAATTCAAATATTGGAAATCCTTTCGTTGTTTCACAAAGATTGTTGTTTTCCGGCAACCATCAACCTGGAGCCATTGGAGGGAACTCTTTGTTTCACAAGATGGATGTGTAAAAGATCTGCAAGTTTGGGGTCTCTGCATGGCTTCCATTGTCAGTGCTGCTGGATTCGGATGGGATTCTTCTGCTAAACACTAGTCGACGACATCTTTTTCGAGTGATATAATGAATTTGTTGACAATGTGTTTAGAGTGTAGATCCTTCGAGACATAGCTAACAAAAGCATGTTGGTGGTTGTTTTGGACAAGGAGACTGCAAGGAAAGTGGGGTCAGCTATATTAATTAGCAGCAGATATTTTTTTTTTAAATTAGTGCAGTTTGTTAGACTTATACTTGGTTTGTGAAATAAATGGCGATGAATCTCCAAAATCAGAGGCATTTGGATCTTGCGCAGTTTCAACCTAAGTCTAACCTAAAGCTTGAGATTCGAAATTCCGCCAATCTCAAGGTTTGTCTAACCTAATGCCGAACTTGAAAGCGAATTCAAAATTCAAATATTAGGACGAATATTAAAGAGAATTTTATTTATGTTTGGGATGAGATTTTTTTAGGGTTCAATATGTATAGCCCAACCTAAAGCAGAACCTTGTCCGAATATTATTGGAAAATTTGAATCCAAATAAAAGCTAATCATTGCCAAATCAGAACTCGAACCTGAACCATACCTGAACCATGTGACTTAGGTTTCAACTTAGATGGATGATTGTTCATATAATCTCATACAGGACATTGCAAGCGCTAATGGTCTCCAATGGTGCTGGGAAACTTGGGTCACAACAGGGAGAGTACACCTTTTAGAGGAATATGTGGCAACCTGATGGAGTTCGTACCTTAAGATTTCGACATGCTCCAACATGTTGATGAAGACCTTATTTGCCAAAGATCATAACAAGTATTTGTTAAGAGAGGGTCTTGGAATAACTACTTTTCTTGTTAAGATTATTCATTATATCATAAGATTATGATTCGTTATTGTATATATCATTGTGAGGTAGAGAGCTTCTTCTCTACTTGAGTTGTTTTTTTCTAAATTGTTAGATCTGGTTGGATTTAGATGTGACAGATCTTCTCTAACTAGCAAGCTCCTAGTTTAGTGCAGTTGAAGTCATTTCTAATTACGCCGAAAGGCGTATACCTATTGACAATGGGCAGATTTAATAGGGGTTTAGTGCTTAATAAGTTTTCTATGGACAGGATTAAATATGGCTAGAATATTCTTAGTAGTCACACAAAATAAATGGCTGTGATTTCAACATTAACTTCCTAGCTATTATAAAGACATCAGTTTATGTGTTTACTTTTTTACATTTACCTAATCATATTTAAAAATTACTTTGATAGCTCACTGATTGCCACGTAAGTGATTAACAGAAATTAAAATATTAACACCAGATAAATGAAGCGCAACAGTTTATTTGTTAATAAATAATAAAATTTAATATATTCTTTTAAAGATTCATTTCATCTTCTCAGGTTTTCGGCSTTCACCAGCAGCTATATTTTGCTGCTRTGCTAGTTTAGTACAGTTGAAGTCATGAAATGAAGCAGCTATTACATAAGCAACTGTCATGACATCCTCCCGATTCTCCACCCACAGAAATCTATTCGGCCAACAGTATAACCATTGATTTGATTGATCAAAATGTCAATCAGTGTGTGCTTTTATTCCTTTTGCGCGTGAAGCTTGTCTGCTCAGGTTCGTCCATTCCTGGATTATGAATCTTGTGTTATCACATGCTTTGGCATTATATGTCCAGCTGATTCCTGGATTATGAATGTTGTGTTATCACATGCTTTGGCATTATATGTCCAGCTGATTCCTTTTGTGCATAAATGCATTGTACCAACACATCACAACAAAAATGTACAAAATTTTGAAGGAAATAGTAACAAACAAATAGAAGTGACGTGGCAACAAACAGGTAAATTACATGATTACCGTGGTTTATCCTTTCCTTCAGTCCCATTTAATTGGTGCGTCTTTCAATTTATATCTATTAAATATCATAGTGTACGTTGTATGGGTGTATATAATCTTTAATCAAAAATGTTAAATCAAATACAAATATAATTTTATTATAATAAAAGTGTACAAAATTACAAAAAAAATAATTATAATGATATATTATGTTATAAAAATTAGAGATAAAAACAAGATTTTGATTACAATAAAAGTGTACACCATTATGAATTTCAACAAAGAAAGTGAAGTAATGCTTTTAATTATTGTGTGATGTTGTTTTTTTATAATGTATTGTTGTAATGTTTTTTTTAAAAGTGTACACAATTTTGAATTTCAACAAAGAAAGTGAAGTAATGCTTTTAATTATTATGTGATGTTTTTTTTATAATGTATTGTTGTGATGTTTTTTTTTTTAATAGAAATAGAAAAATAAAAATAAAAATTTAATTTTAAAATTACATTCAAGTTAGATATTAAATTGGTATATGAGATCCTCTTATTTGTAGGAGAAGAAACTCCCTTTACACATTAATAAATATACATAATCTACATTAATATTAATATTTAACATGAGATACAATACTAATTATACAATTAAAGTGTTAAACAAATAAAAAAATTAGTAAATAATCAAAATTTTAATGTGGTACAATATTAAACAATAATTAAAACATTAAAAATGTGAGAAAAGTTGAGGAAAAATATATGCATGAGAAAAGTGACTACATGGACATTAATGTAGTGATTGCCATAGATGTATATGTTATATTATATAGGTATGAGTGGGGTTCACATTGGACTAACCTTGTCCATCAACATCTTCAAAGTTGAAAAATTATTGTTCACGTGGATTTTTTTGTTGGGGGCTATGACTTGTATGTCAACTTTTCTTTCCGAATCAAAGTTGATGTGAAGAGCTAGGGGTAAGGCGCTTTATTACCTTTATCCTCAATTTTGTAATCCCTTTATTAAGAAGTCATTGAGACAATTATGGTCATACAAAGTTAGATTTGATTATTGTAATTTTTTTATATACACATATGTTATGTATGATGCAAGTCTAAAGTGAGGTTGATTCATATGCTTATCGCTTGAGTCTAAGACCCAATTTGCTAGAGTCTATATTTGAAATCATTCAAGTGTGAGCCCCAAGATGTAAGTAATAAAACATGTGATCTATAAACTACCATGGATATTCCACTGGAATACTTCATCACAATAGATCTAATAAAATAATGAAATCCTTTCTATTAAGATTAATTTCCTTTAGATCTCCAGAATATTTAGTTACTGATAAAATATATAGAAGGAAGAAAAAATAGAGAACAGTAAAACACATTCACCCCGTCCACAAATAATCACAAGATATGACCTCGAAAACCCAATATGAGAGAAAACCCATGTAGAAGGTGAGGTTGCTCTGCTCTTTTTTCTTTGGTAAAGAATTGAAGCAAGCACAAAGAAAGAGACACTCTTTGTGGAGTTTCCTTTGACCTATGGCCTACATGGATACTACAAAATCTCTCCTCCTCTATTATGCTCACATAATACCACTCTCGGATGTTTTGCTAAGGTATGGAACAAGATAGAATGGAAAAGAATGGAACCCCTTCTCCTCTTAGTGGCACAATATTTAACATAGCTTCATAGCCATCTAGGGATAGGTTTTTGAATTCTTCAACCTTCAATTGTGATAAGGTTTTGGAACTTATAGAATGTTCTTTTAAAACCCACTACATTGATATCCCCACATGTCTAAGTAATGGAGGCTAACATGGCATCCACTCGCACCATGGTGATCAATATGGTAGGTCAACTTGTAAGAGGCACAACTTTCTCATACGAACTGCAATTGATGAATGGTTTGCACCATTAGAAAGGTATCAATGTGTAGAATTTCGAATCTTCCTCCATAGTAAGGTTTGGACAAAAAAATGGTCATTTGATGCCTCAAAATGGCTCGAGAAGACTTCTGACTATGTTTTGGACCCAAATTTCCAAATTTGGACCAGTCGCCGAAATGACCCTAAGAGCTAATTCCTCTAAATTATCTACCCAAATTTTTGGGTACTAAGAATTAGTTGTTCCACTATCCTTTCATTTTGCGCTATGGGGAGGCCTTGGCCCTCCCTAGTTTCACCTTGGAGAAAAACCTTACTTAGATTGACTGGTCGTCACCCGCCTATCCCCTATTTGTTATTTACGCTCACTCAAATCCTCTCTCAAAACTTCGTAAGCTATCCCCCTTCGTTTCTGTTAGAAATCGAGAATTCCCTTTTGGCTAAAGCCACCCACGTTCGCGAGGAAGTTCAAATACTTTGAACATTCATTCATTTCTAGATAAGGGTCACACATCCAGGTTTTACTTGTAGGTAAGGATAACAATCCCACTCTCGATTCTGAGGTTGATGAATGTCACTATAATGGTATACCTTATTTAAAATTTCTACGAGATTCGATCCTTGTTTACTATGTGTAACTTCTTATCTTAGTTGTGTTTAATTAATTCACTCTTAGTGCGCATCCCTTCTTCTTTGATAAAATGTATTTGCCAAAAATTTTAGGGTCTGTTAATTATATCCTTGAGCTGAAAGCCCTGTTATTTTAGGCATGACTTCAGTTCATTAAAAAATAACCCTTTGATGATAACAGGAATTGATACGTGTACCTTTCCTTTTGGATTACCATTTAAATTTTCTATTAGCATTTTCTATGGAATTTTGTTTAATGTTTTATTCAGGTATTATTCGCTTCTTTCCTTATTATATGGTTCCTTTTAGGTTATTGTTTATTAACATGCCAAATACTTTGTTTGAGGGGTTTTACAGTGATAAGATTGGCATGATGGGAAATTCCATGAAATTGATATCCTTAAGTTCCCAAGAGTGTTTCGAGTAGATAAATTATGCATTTCACTTCCTTGGGATTACATGTCTCATAGAATGTAGAGAAAATAAAATGGAAGAGAAGAGTGTGTAGCTCATCTCTCTACTAAGTAGGTTTTCAGTTAAAAATAATGAAGCATATAATCTAAAAAACAAAATCAACAAGCTCATGAGTAAGAGGGATCAAGTAGAGATATTTCAGTCATGAACCAATCATGCTTATCTTCCCAAGTTATGCATAAACTCATTTTTGGTTCAAGGAGTGTTGAAGAGTGTGGGGCCCAATAGATTGATGAGTTACAACCCACAAAAATTCACATCTTGAAATTTATCACTATGGCGGAGGTTAAAATAGATGTTTAGAACTCAAAATTAAAATCCTTATAAGTTGCATGAAGATATTACATTAAGGTATTTACAACTCTAAGGATTTGGATGATTTCAACATGATGTTGTAAGTGAGACATTATTAAGCCATGATAAAAATCATATCATCCAAGAATGTGACGAGACTAAGTGACTCGAGATTATAAAATTCAAAGGATGGAAGATACTCTACAAGAAAATATCAGGTCTGAAATTATCATGTTTGACATTGCTAGAATTGAGTCTTTAAATGACCAGTAACAAATTTACTGACTTAGCAAGAGTTGTGACCTAAAAATGAGAACTCTAGATCCCTTAAAACCCATTTTTTTACTTAATAAAAACATGAAAATAAACCCCCAAATGAAAAGTTTGTGATATCGGTAGCACCATTTTTTCTAACCGGGTCAAAATTACAACATTTTTCAAGCATGGCCTTCAAAACTCGTACGGTAGCTCAGAAAAATATTAAAATCAACACCTAAATAAAAAAATGATGTTACCTAAAGAAAAATGTTTTTTTCAAAACATTAAAATAATAGATAATTTGAAATCTTATTCTTGAGAGTTGTTACCATTAAAACCAAAACCTCAAAATCAACTAACAAATTGAAAAGTACGGCTACCAGTAGAACCCATGCTAAAATTGGGGTATTAAAATGACATTTTTTTAAGTGGTAAAAGAAATCATCGCTATTGTAAACAAAATCATAAAATCAACCCTTAAATTCTTACTTTTAAAATCTTAGTTTATCACTCCAAGCACAATATAATACATAATAACGTGAAAAAATCACCCTATACTTTAAAAATTCAACATCACTTTTTAATTTTTTTTTTACTTATAATAAAACAAATTTATACAAATTACATTGAATATAATTTCATTCATACTCAAAACATATGAGTAAAAAAAGTATAAATTTATACTCAAAACATATAATTTCATTGAATACAATGTAACAATACTTGTATAAATTGTTTCTTAAAAGTATTGTTACATTGTCCATACTCAAAACATATGAGCTAAGAAAATTTATTATATTCTCCATAATCAAAAAATGTAATTCATAAAACATAGAAATGATTCATAACTTCATGTAAGATGATACATAAGTTAAATGTTCATTTCTTGTTACCATACAAACATCATATGGATAAAAAAATACATAAAATGTTTCAGATACTTATTCAGATTGACTCATGGATTCTGAAATACCATCATAATCTCCATTGTCTTCAAATGAATGATTGGATGAAGATGTAGATGATACATATTGTTCTCTATTGTCGATGAATGTGCCATTTGAGTCTACATGCATGCCAAATATTTCATATGTCAAAATCCTTTTAGATATGCAAATATACTCAATAGACTCTCATCTTGCAGTTATTTGTAGTGGCAGTAACTTCTTGATAATATTTGTTGTCATGGAAGGAAGAGTTCCTCTCTTTGTCAAATTGAATTCATAAACAAGTATGTCAATATACTCTAATTTTAAGAGGTCATTGTTATGACGAGTTGTATTTTGACCCTTTCTTTTTCTCTTTCTATTGACATGTTTCTCAACCACCATCTATGGCTTGTACACGCCATTGAATGGCTGTGTACCTGTTGCATACCAAAGCACTTAAATTTCTATCCCATCTTCATTTTGGTTCTCAATGTTTGTAACCTTTGCAATCCAAAATGGATAACCATGTAGTTCTTCAGTCGCTAAGATTGAAATCATGCTACTCTCCTTAATATCATGTATTGAACCCATGTAAAGGTATTCCATGGCTTCACGATGTGCATGTAATCATCAAGAACCAATATACATTTTTGTTTCCTCTACTTGTGTAAACTCAATAGCACCTTGAGATTCTTGTTGTTGAACAATGTTTCTTTCTTTAGATTCATTTGGCATATTTTGTGTCCAATGAGGTGGAGTCTTATAAAAACATAGTTACCAACTTAGCAAGAACTCTACAAAGTTCTTGTTTTTGGGGGGGTCAAGTTTTTTACCCCATTTTTAAAAATGGTGATACCGGTAGCACCCCCTCCATTTTTAGATGGTTTTTTGATATTTTAAATTTTCTGATACATAAGGTTTCTACTTTGTTTTTTTAAATGCTCGTTTTTTCATTTATTTTCAAATTGTTCAATTTTATTTTTTTTCTCAACGACGTTTTTTCATCTATTTTCAAACTTTTCTATTTTTTTTTATTCAATCGTGTTTTTAATCATATTTCCATGCTTCATCCAATGTTAAAAATGTTGTACACCATTTAGATTTTTGAAATTAAGATTTTTCATATAATTATCTGTCCTTAATTAACTTATGGTTCCATACATTTTAAATATAGTGGAAAATATCATTTTAACACATTTTTTTACCTTACTTCAATACATAGAAAATAATTGTAGTTAAATAACACTATTTTTAAATATTTAGCAAAAAAAATATAATTCATCTTTTTTGGATCAATTAAAAACTAAAAAAAATAAGAAAACAAACATAATTGAAATCTAAAAAACAAAAACATTTTAAAAACAAATTTATATGAGAGAAAATTTGAAGAAAAACCTAAAAAAATAAAGAGGAAAAGAAAACCATAAAATTAATATATATATATATATATATATATATATAAA
>ML791271.1:142539-153959 GCA_009831015.1 Picea engelmannii | reverse complement strand
TAAGAGAAAATGAGAAAAAAATAAAAAAAAAAAGGTAAAAAAAACAATTTATAGCCCAAAAAAAAATTTGAAAGGTGAAAAAGCCCCCAAAAATTAAAAACGTATAAACAAAAACCCCAAATTAAAAAACTTAAAATAAAAATTTTAATACAAAAGTTAAATAAAAAGTTAACAAAATTAAGTTGAAAAACCTTAAAACTACAATAAAAAATTAAAAATTATATCAAAAACCTTAAAAAATAAAATTTACACAAAAAAAATTCATAAATATCTAAAAAAACATAAACATATTTTATAATATAACATTGTTATATTATAACAATGTTATATTATAACATTGATGTTATATTATAAAATATGGTATATTATAACTATGCTATAATGTAACAATGTTATATTATAACATAGTTATAATATCTATGGGACCTGGGCCAGGCCCGCGGGGGGGGGCAATGTCGGAGCGATGTCAGGCATTGCCCCAGCCCCCCCGCGGGCCTGACCCAAGTCCCATAGATATTATAACTATATTATAATATAACATTGTTATATTATAACATTGTAACATTATTAATATATTATATAGTTTCATATTTATTTTTTATTATTTTTCAATTTTGTTTCTCGATTTTTTATTTTTTTTTCTAAGTTTGAAGGGAGTTTTTGCTCTTCTTTTTAACAAAACAACGAATTTTTGTTTTTTTAATTAATTTTTTTGGGAGAAATTTTAATTTTTTTTTCATTTCTTTCTAGTTTTTCTTTGTTTTTCACCATTTTGTTAGCTCATAAAATTTCTTAGCTCATATATTTTGAATATGGTCAATATAACAATACTTTTAATAAATTATTTATGTTTCATTCAATGTAACTTGTATTTATGTTTTTATTATTAAAAGTAAAAAATTATTAAAATGTGACGTTGAATTTTTAAAGTATATTGTGATATTTTCATGGCATTATGTATTACCTTGTGCTTTGTGTGATAACAACATTTAAAAAATAAACATTTAAGGTTTTTTTTTATGATTTTGTTTACAATAATGATGAGTTATTTCCCCACATTATAAAAATGTGTCATTTTCATACCCCAATTTTTTAATGGGTGCTACTAGTAGCAATAATTTTCAATTTGATGGTTGATTTTGAGGTTTTGGTTTTAATGGTACCAAGTGATAAAAATACGATTTCAAATGATCTCAAAATTTAACATTTTGAAAATAAATAAAAAAATTCAAAAACATCTTATTTGTTTTTAGGTGCTGATTTTAAGGTTTTTCTGAGCTACTATCTAAGTTTTGAAGCCCATGTTTGAAAAATGTTGTAATTTTAACCCCGTTTTAAAACATGGTGCTACCAGTAGCAGCAATTTTTTATTTGGGGGGTGATTTTGATGTTTTTTTATGCAAAAATATGGGTTTTTTTTGCTAGAGTTCTCGTTTTGAGGTCACAGTTCTCATTAAGTTGGTAACTATGTTAAAAATGTATCTTCATTTGTTGAGCTTGAAATTATGTCATTTTGACCATTGCAAAAATACTCCCACCAAACAAAATAAACAACATCAAAGTATTCATATGTATGTTTAATGGAATTTTTTATTTCTTCCGGGCATTTATAATATCTACATCTCTATTACGCCTATGTGAATTATGGATTTTGGCAATTGATTGTAATAACAATAACTTTTATGAAAATATTTGACGGTTTGGAATGAACTTCAAAAATGTTAAACCTAATGAAGGCCCCCATTCTGTAGTAGTTGAATACTTATTTCCCCATATAAGTGTTTTCCCGTCAACTTTTTTGAAACAAAATTGATTTTGGAAGCTAATGTCATTAAGTTGCTCAATATATTTTTCTTCACCATGTAATCCTTGAATAAATCTTTTCATGTCAACAATTTCTTCTAATACATGAAAAACAGGCTCTGAAATGTATGATTTATTAATACACTCAATTAATGATGGTAGGATTCCAACATTTTCCTCTTCAATGTTACTGAAAAAATGACTGAACATTTAATTAATATGATCATGAGTGTGTCCAACAAGAAGGAAACCAGCTTTCACCTTTTGAAAGATTCTCATTTTAACAAACATGCTTAGATATCCAAACACAATTTGATTTTATTTTCCATGACTAATGTTTTCTAACTGTGGATATAGAACTTGAGAAATATTTTCAGACCAGTTAGTGAGCACATGATGAATTATGGTGATGGTCAAATTTGCATCATTATGAATATTTGGAGCTATGAATGTAACATCCCACTCTTGCGCACTAAGCGAACTTATTCTTTGAGGACACTTGCTCGCAAGTGATCCAAATTATTATTCTATTAAAACATTGATTTTGATTATGAGGCTTTATGGGTTGATGTCATGTTTTTTTGTTGCATTGACATAGACAGGTGTTATTGAATCGGTTTTACTGAGTGTGCAGGATTTCAGACCTCAAGGGTGCAAAGGCATCGATGGAACCCATTGGACTAGGGATCAAGTTGGGGAGTGAACTATTGGGGTTTGATTGTTTTATATGTGATATTATTGCATCTGATTAGACGATATGATTATGGATATATTTCTGACATGATTCGTTGATGATGCAGGCTGACAATAGCTTGCCGACCAGACTTACTTGTGGAGTAGAGGGGTCATGCATGACTACCAGATATGTTGAGGGAGAGGTGTGGACAGCAGCCCTACCACATCCTAATAGCACTTTGATCGTGGCTCGAACTGTAGGTTAATGTTTACCTAGTTCGAGAGTACCCACGATGCCATGAGGAAAAACTATGAGAGTCGCTCATGATGATTCTAAAGGGCGCACAGTAAGGCAGGGGCCTTATTCCTTAGAGGCCCTTAGTCTCCCACAAGTTCACCTAGAGGAGTATTAACTCCAGGGGTTTTTAATGTCTACCAAGTCAGTCAAAAGGTGAGTGACACCCTCCGAGCATGTGGTGCATCCTGAAGGGCACGTCGTGCAAGAAAAATGAAAAGAGGCGAGTGGCACCCTTGGAGCACGTAGTGCGTCCTAAAGGGCATGTCACGCAAGGGAAACATATGAGGTGAGTGGCACCCTTGGAGCACCTAGTGCATCCTGAAGTGAACGTCACATTGTTAATGATAAATGAATGAACCTAAATGGCTTTAGGACGAATAACATGATAAGAAATTTTTAAAACAATTTCCCTAATAAATTGTCGCCCAACATGAAAATTAAGGTCTAGGTCTAATCTTTGTTGGTGGTAAAGTTTTACCTTTTATAAAAAATAATAATAAAAATAATAAAAATAAACATATATAAAAATAAAAAATAAAGTAAATAATAAAGATAATCTTCATAAACTTTGTGACAAGAAGGGGGTAAGAAATTAAAGTGTTTTATAAAAATGTTTTAGGATAAAAACTTAGAAAGGGGAATGATTGTTTTACTTTTATACTAATTAAAAATTTAATTCATTAAAAAGGAGGGAAGAAGGGTAAGTTTCTGCACATGCTTTTTTGAGTTTAATTAAAAAGGGAAAAAGGGGAAATCTAAAATAATTAGGAAACTAGGAAAAACAGAAACCTTAAAAGAAAGGGGAAACATTAGGAAAAAGCAGTTAGTCCAACTTAGTAAGGTATCTACTATTTAAGAACTTTCTACTTTAAATTGAACTAGAAAATTAATAATGGGGGAAGTCATAAAAACCTGTAAGGGAATTTGGGGACACCTAGGAGTGACTCTAGGTGGGTGAGGGAAATAAGGGTAATTAATTAATTAAATTAATTAATTTATGGAGGAATGAAGGGGAGTTGGGATACCTAGCTTGGTGAGGAGTGGTAGCTTGGCCTTGCAAGGCGAGCTGGGAGCTAGCTAGTTCTTGGTTATTGTGTGTGGCCCCTTTGCAGCTCGAGGGGCTAAGGAGGAAGAAGAGTACCCTTAGCATTGGTTGGGAGGTACCGGTGAAGTATCGTCGGTCGGCAAGCGGGAGTTGCAAGGAGCGCGCGAGACATCAACTCAGAGCAGGCGATCAGGCAACAATACACTTTCTTTATTTTTGCATGGTAGATTGTAGTAGGATTTATTCTTTGGATCTGCATGTTTAATTGGGTAAGTAAATTGATTGTATTAGCGTTCTAGTTGATGATTGAACTTTTCCATAGCCTATATCTCGATGATTGATTGACTCCCATGGCCTTTGATTCCCGACATGTCTTGACCGCCCTGTGGTGTATTGATTTGTGAAGATTGTGGTTGTTTTTGTCTTTCATGCCTAGCTCATCAATCATCTCCTGAGTAGTCGGCCAGGAGCCTGATCTATGGTCGTTGCTTCGGCATTAATAGACCTATGGATCTCAAAGCCCTACTTTTTTGTGCATGGATGATGAGCGAAGGACGTTCCTGTCAGTCGTCTACCTCCGTTATTGTCCTTGGTTGATTGCTTTACTTGTGCCATCTAGAAAAGACCTCTGCATATGGATTATCTTGTGTCCTTGTTGGTTTTTCTCTGCGCCTTGACTAATAGAATCCCTGTGATCATTTCAATGAATTTTCCCATTGGATCCTTATGTTTCTCTTACTGTTGTCTGCGTTGCGTTGGTATTCTAGCAATGGAAAAATGATTTGATTTCTTGTCTGCATTTTTGGTATTGGTATCCTGGAAATGGAAAAACGTTTTTATTTGTTATTCATGTCTATGTTGTATTGGTATTCTGGCAATGGAAAAACGATTTGATTCCCTTTCTGCATTTTTATATTTGGTATTCTGGAAATGGAAAAACGTTTTTTTTTTTTTGTGTGTGTGTTATTCGTGTCTGTGTTTTATTGGTATCCTGACAATGGAAAAACAAAATCATTTCTATGTCTGTGTTTTTATAATTGGTATCCTGGTAAGGGAAGGGCATCTTGGTCATTCTTGTATGCATTTTCATTTGGCATCTAGGCAATGAAAAAGAGAAACCATGATTGTGCCATTTAAAATGTGTATGAGATTGTCGTTGAAGTGCCCATGTTTTTTCTTTTAAAAGTTGACAGAGATTGTCATTGAAGTGCCCATGTTTTTTCTTTTAAAAGTTGACAAAGATTGTCGTTGAAGTGCCCACATTTTTTCTTTTAAAAATTGACAGAGATTGTCGTTGAATGCCCACATTTTTTATTTTAAAAATTGACAGAGATTGTCGTTGAATGCCCACATTTTTGCTTTTAAAAGTTGACAGATATTGTTGTTGAAATGCCCACGTTTTTTCTTTTAAAAGTTGACATAGATTTCCATTGAATTCCCACGTTTTTTCTTTTAAAATTTGACAGAGATTGTTGTTGAATGCCCACGTTTTTCCTTTTAAAAGTTGACAGAGATTGTTGTTGAAATGCCCACTTTTTTGCTTTTAAAAGTTGATAGAGATTGCTATTGAAATGCCCACGTTTTTGCTTTTAAAAGTTGACTGAGATTGTTCTTTAAATGCCCACGATTTTTCTTTTAAAATAAGACTGAGATTCTTGTTTGACTGCCCATGATTTTGTTTTAAAATGAGACTGAGATTGTTGTTTAAATGCCCACGATTTTGCTTTTAAAATGAGACTGAGATTGTTGTTTAAATGCCCACAATTTTTCTTTTAAAATGAGACCAAGATTGTTGTTAAATTCCCATGTTTTTCCTATTAAATGTGACTGAGTTTGATGTAAATAACCATGGATTTGCCCAAAAAAAATAAAATTGATTGAGTTCGTTGTTGAAGGGACACGAATTTGCTATTTAGAATGTTGACTACATTAATTGTTGAATGACCACGAGTTGATCCTTCTGCAATTTGTATTTTCTTCTTATTCTCCTTCAATTTGAGTGTACCCAGCCTTCTCACTACCAAACATTAATTGCTACAGCCATGTTATTGGTCAGATTAATTGATATGTAACTTCCATGTTAATTGTCAGACTAATTGCTACAGAAATGTCAAAGGACGGCAGTTTCCTTCTTACTATTAATTGCCATAATGATGCCAATTGCTACAGCGATGTTAATAGTTAATAGTTCCCTTCTTAATGTTATAGACAACTAGTTGTTTTTGGTACAGATATCTTAGATAGATGGCATGTGTAATTTAATTGATTACAAGGGTGATATTGTAGCATTTTACATTGATGTGGCTAATGTAGTTATATATTTTCATTTGATAGTTAGATGGTAATTTTGGGGATTACTTAGAATTACCCTTTTAGATGGTGATTAATGATTAAATGAGTTTAGGAGTATTGACCAAAGTATAGATTAACCTTGCTAAATTCAATTCTAGTTAATGATTAAATCATAATGCAACATTGTCGCACTGATTCGTAATTGAGGTTATTTCGATTGAAATTAATGCTTGATTGTATTGTAGAATTGTCGATTGATTCAAAGGTGATATTACTGAGATTGAAAGTAACGGCTATGTTGTAAAGTAGAATGGTTGATTGGATTGTATTAATTGTTAATCAGTTGATACGTTAAAGACTAAATTATAATTTAGACTTGTTAAATTTCAATAGATACTCAATGTCAAAAACAATTTGTAACTGTTGACTAGTTTAGACTTGATGAATGGGTCGGGTGGTTGACGAAGCCATGACTTCCCTAGTATTTGTCTTCTTGTGTCTCATCGACCTTTTGTGTGGGGTGTGGGTATAGTCTCCCTATCATTATTCGGATCCTGGTGCGTCTGAGTTTTTAGAGTCCTTTGTATAGATAGAATGTGTTGTGCCAAGGTTATTGACATGTCTATCACCTAGGGATGGCATGATTACTGATGAGGGGATCATGGCGTGCCCTATTTGGATAACGACGAATGATAACTTGGCCGGATTCGGTGCCTTCTGTGTGACTGTTGTCGAGCGTTGTAAGTTTGTTTTTGTGCATGGATTGAATGCCTTCAGGCATTTGGTTCATGTGCTTTGAGGTTATAATCTTTGCTCATCAAGGTCGTTGTGTCAGGAGGGGGATTTTGTCCCTTGGCTTGTAGGCATGGTCCTGTTGTGTTGGGCGGGTAGTCATTCTCCTTCTTTTAACGCATGTTTCGCCACGTTTCTCCTATGCTAGTGCGTTGAGTCATAGTTGCATGTTGCCTGGAATGCATGCTTACGTTCATCATCAGTGGTGAGGTAAATTGTTGTCTTCATCGCCTTCTTGCCCTAAAATCAAAAAAAAAAATCGCACTTCTTCTTTGCTTGTAGTCGTAATGAAGGGGTTGTTACATATGGCATCAGAGCGGGTTCAACCCACGACTTGGGATCACTACAGATTTCGTTGATATGATTGATTATAATGTTGCTAATTAAGTTGACTTGTACTCATGCAAGTAATCATGGTTAGAGGACACTGCAGAGGTAGACAACGGGGTGTTAGGGGAGGAGGCGCGACGCCTCAAGTAGCATCCATGCCTGAGGGGTCTAACCCCCAGGGAGACGAAGATGTTGTTGGGCAGGAGAAGATAGCAGTAGGTGATGTGGTCGGAATGATGAGATCTTTTTAGTTCATGTCTGAGGCACTGGTAAGTCGTTTGGACAGAGATGAGGCCAAAGCGTCAGCACCCCTTGAGGGTCCACCACGTGCTCTGATCAGTAATGGTAGCATTCACCGTGACCTCGACAAGGTCAAATTTCCTGAGTTATTTGGTGCCCCAGACGGCGTAGCCGCTGAGTCATGGTTGGATAAAATGGTGATGTGCTTTTCACTTTGCGACTATACCTCAAACATGAAGGTCTGGATGGCAGTATTTCAAATGAAGAGGAGTGTTATTATATGGTGGAAGATGCTCCTACTGTAGTTGAACATGGTCATCGAAGACATGTCATGGGAACTGTTTGAGGAATGTTTCCGAGAGAGGTACCTATCAGATGAATTCACTAAGAATAATCTCAACGAGTTCAACGCCTTACGAAAGGGAAGTCGTATGGTGCCCAAGTACAAGGCCCATTTTATGAAGCTGCTTCAGTATGCTCCACACCTTAATACTGAGAAACTTAAGGTCAACAGGTTTGTGTTCGGCCTTATTGGCATCTTACGTGAAAAGGTTAGGATTTTGATGCCTCAAACCTTGCATGATGTCGTCTAAAAGGCCCTCATAACAAAGGAGGAGCTTATCAATGGGGTTCAGAGAAGGACTCCAGCGAGACCAACAAGGCAGGTGTCATATGGTGCACAACAGCATCAGACACCAGCCAAACATACGCTAGGATATTGTGGCTTCCAGAGGGGATCCACTTTCACTACACCTTGGCAATCGACGCCTTAGCAGCGGACACCTTCTCGGGGACCAGAGCATTAGCAGCAATGTCGACCACAACAACAACAATTTAGGCCTGTTCCATAGAACAAACCAGGATTTCAGGCCGGTGGGCCGTCATCTTCTACTTCGAGTACCAGGAGTACTTGACCAAAGAAGGGGTGTTGGATGTGTGGGGAGCCACACTACCAGCACAACTTCTTAGTGGAGAGGACTAGAGCATCTGGATCAGTTGGACCCACTACCGTGTTGGCAAATGTTTAACAGATAGCGTATGCTTGTCATTGATGGCAAGTACAACAGTGAATATGGCAGGATCAGAATGTACATTGATGGACAAACAGGAACAACGTAGGAAAGCTCAGGAGGAATTAGTGCAGAGTCAAAATTCTTCCAAGTAAGAAGGATGTTTAAACTTGGAGGAGAAGCGTCGCTGATCGTTGGATCCCATAAAAAAATCCCGAAAGCAGGAGGACCATCCATATCAAGGGGTTATGTGGACCGTTGATGTAACTTCATCTCGGAGTTTCGCAACTCGCGACATGGAGAGGCAAGAAACATAACTATCAAAATTGCGATATGCGAAATCGCGATTTAATCGCAGCCGTCAAATAAAAATTTTATTCTGGACCGTTGATCCAGCTTCATCTCGGAGTTTCGCGACTCGCAACATGGAGAGGCAAGAACCTCTATCGAAGGAATCGCGAGATGTGAGTTCACGATAAGATCAGGACCGTCCATCTGTGAAGGATGTGTGGCAGAGATTGGAGAGACCTCGCGAACTCGGGGGTTCGCAGGATAAAGGCCCAAGTATTGGGTGTTCAAAGTCGCGAGGCGCGAGGACGCGAGGTGGCGAAGTGGCGAGATATTTATAGCCGTCCATCTGGGGGGACAGGTGGCGAGAGATCGAGAGATCTCGCGAACTCAGGAGTTCACAGGTTGAGAGTCCAAGCATTGGGTACTCCACGTCACGAGGTCGCGAGGTAGCGAGAGAAGGACAGTCGTCGGATCCGGATCACAGGAGGACCCTTGGATTTGCGCGAGGGATCACACATGGTGAGAGATCGTCATCTCGCTGAATGGAAAGTCAAAGGAACAGCGAGATGCAAGATTGCAATTTAATCAAAGACCATTGGATCAAGAGAACGCGTGGCGAAAGATCAGAGCACCATAAAGCTCCATCTCGGAGTCTCGTCTATCGCGACTTGGAGTGACGAAAATCTCCATCTTAGGATCAGCGAGATGCGAGATCACAAAAAGATCCTGATCGTCAATACACCAAAAGATGTGAACCATTGATCTGAGCTCCATCTCGGAGTCTCGCCCATCGCGACTTGGAGTAACAAAAATCTCCAACGAAGAAACAGCGAGATGCGAGATCACGATGAGATCAGGACCATTGATTCACCAAGATCATGAACCGTCGATCAAGGTCGATGAAGATCAAGAGTTCGATTGTCTCAGAGAAGACGAAGAGTCTTAAACTGCCAGAGAGACTGAGGAATCTCAGTATAACATGCGGTGATGCTGGACACGCAGGGCGAACCAACAGAGAAGCTGAAGAGTCATGATGATAATCAGACAGAGCACTCGAGAGGTGGAGGATAACGTTGAAGAGTCAGCATGCAGAGGCATTGCGAACACTGCATGCACAAGGTGCACAGAAGCTATAAAAACACGGTACAGAGAAGAGAAGGGGTTGATGTTATTGTTGGAGGTTGTTGTGAGTGTTGTTGGTAAACGTGATTCAGGTGTGAAGAAGGAGGAGAGTGCAGCATTTGAATAGCACAGAAGAGGAACTGTGCAGAGAATGGAGATGGCGCACAGAGCATAAAAAGTAGAAGACCAGACAGTGCAAGTGATGTGAGCAGAAAGGCAATCAGGCAGACAGAGAAACAAAATGCAACAGAACAGTGATAAGTCGGGTAAGCCATTGTTGAACATTATATCACTGTAATCAGTTTCAGAATCAAAGATTTATATTTCAGGGTGGTTGGGAGGTGCTAGGGAGGACTATTGTCCTCAGAGGTTCAAATGGGTGCTTGAACACAGGGATTTGGTGCTTCCTTCTAGTTGGTGCTAGAGAAACCAGGGAGTTGATGCTTCCTTATAGTTGGTGCTAGAAAGAACCAGGGAGTTGGTGCTTCCTTCTAGTAGGTGCTAGAGAAAACAGAGAGTTGGTGCTCTCAGCAAGTTGCAGCTTGCTAAACATAGGTTGTAGCCTCATTATGAGTTGGTGCTCATATGTATGATACTATAAAGAATGTAACCATTACTTATCATATAAAAGAAAAGAGGTTTTTACCCGTCATGGGTTTCCTCGGGAAATATCTGTCTCTATGTTTCTCATATATGTGAATGATGTTGAAAGTGCCATTGTTTATTTCCCTGCATTATTGTGATTATCATTCAGTGTCTCTACAAGGAGTTTAAAAAGAACCATAATTGTTTAAGCACGGAAACAACTGATTCACCCCCCCCCCCTTTCAATTGTCCAACAATTGGTATCAGAGTCGGCCCCTTTTATCTAAGGGTAGATCCTAGAGCTTAAACATGTCAAGCCATGAAGGAAATTCTACCAATAAGGCCCCTCTGTTTAATGGAACAAACTTTGCCTTCTGGAAAGTTAGAATGAGAACCTACATAATGGCTTTAGGTGCAGATGTCTGGGATGTGGTAGAGACTGGTTATGTAAAGCCAGTTGTGCTAGCTAATAAGGATGAAAAACTAGAATTTAGCTTCAACGCTAAGGCTATGAATGCTATCTTGAGTGGGCTTGCAGAAGAAGAATTCATAAAAGTTATGCATCTAGGAACTGCCAAAGAAATGTGGGACAAACTCATTAACAGTTATGAAGGTAATGAGAAGGTAAAGGATGCAAAGCTTCAAACATACAGAATATAGTTTGAACAACTGAATATGAAGGAAGATGAAACTATTGGAAAATAATTTCTGAGAATAGAAGAATTGGTAAATGCAATGAAGGCACTTGGTGAAACAATTGGGGAACCTTCTTTAGTTCAGAAAATCTTGAGATATCTCCCAGATAGGTTCAACCCGAAGGTCTCTGCTATAGAATAACTTAATGATCTGAAAACCTTGCAGTTTGACCAACTTCTCGGAACATTGACTGCATATGAAATGAGAATAGTTAAAGATAAACCCACCTCCAGAGAAGCAT